>FIZR01026925.1:0-62799 GCA_900060175.1 Ferrisia virgata
GAATTATACCAAATTAAGCAAATATTATCTTTGTTTGAAAGACAACAACAACGCCTCAGTATCACCTCACACAGATGCAATTGAATTTAGCGAAAACGAAGTACTGATATCTCTCTAACACTGTTACCAATCGTCAGGTCGAAAATATGCCAATTTATCAATGTGACCATCGATTTGAAACACATTTATGTGGATTTATTAATTTTTGTGTCAATGACCAAGAAAAAAGTAAAAAATGGTGTTTTTGGGTAATTTTTCTAGGGAGGCAAAAATGATTCTAGGGGGGGCAACGCCCCCTATTGCCCTCTTCTGACTACGGGCCTGGTTAGCATGCTGACATTTTTACCACATCCTTTTGATGTAATTTCGCAACTATTGTGACTCTGCTATTTGCAAATTTTCAAAAAAAAAAAAAAAAAAAAATTGGTCCACCTAGTACGTACCTTTTGAGGTCCCAAGCTAAAAAGTGAGGACTTTTTCAAGTTTAAAAAATGGAGAAACTCAACATCCACGGTCAATATCTAAGCTTATTGGTAAAATTTAAATGATTCTGATCAACATTAGGCTTGATCTAAGTATATTACAAAATATTAGAAACAAATATTTAACGAATATGATCTTCTAGGATCCCATAGCGGATTTCGATGATGCTCCTTCGCTTATCTTCGTTCATCAGTAGAAGGTTGATAATTTAGAATAGCCGAAATCAGACTGAGTATTCGTCCAAAAAATTGAAAAAGTTCTAAATTCAAACTCGAAAGTTTCCAAAATATCAAAACTTTTTGCTAAATTCATTTCCACCATTGTCCCCTTTCAAATCCACCTTGCCATAAGGCAAACAGACGACTTGAAAAATAGCATACCTACACAGGTGATTTCTGATGCTGTGTTAGTGAATGGCGTCATTATTTCTAGGTCATAACGTAACGACATCTCAAAAACACATTTTTCTGCTCAAAACTCAAATTAATCACTATACTTGACCCTTAATACAAAAAAAAAATTTATGCACGACCGTTATTAAATGGTGTTTCACAGTACGCTAATCTTTCTCACGTACAAGTATTTACCTGCTCAAATTTCGTTCCAGAAACAATTAAACAGAATTACATCAAAGGTACGTACAAATTAACTCTTATCGATTTCATAGCTGGAGGTGCATACTCCATACCTATGTATCCAGCTACTCTTATCAAATACGTAAACTTTTTCGCAACTTTTTAAATTACGAAAAAAACACCCACAGGCGTTTTTACGTTTTATTAATAAAATTCAGCGAGCACTATTTTGTGTACAACGGATACGCTTTGATCGTACACAAAACAACTCTTTGATTTTTAAACTTTCGACTTTTTCTTTCAAAGCTGTATCTACCTACTACGCGTCAAATGAATCAAAATTCAAATTAAAAATAAAATAATATATTCTTTTGAAGATTTTCTTCTTTTTTAAATGAAGAATACAAAAAAAATTAACGAAACAATAAATTACCTAGTCGCGTCATCGGTTTAAGAGAGAATTTTCGAGCCTGTGCTCGGGGCCGGGGGTGAGAAGGCTATTTTTTCTTTCGCGTATATTAATATCGCCGAAAATATAATGAAGGCGTCGAAAAAAAAAAAGATAAAAGGAACTTTAGTATTTAAAAAAAGAGAGATAAACGTAAAAAAGGAAAAGGTAATTTTAGAATGATTTAAATTTTCATACTATTGTAGTTTTTCAATTTCGGAAAAAATTACAGTACACTACACTACACTACCGAATACGCGTTAACAAACGAGGCGGATTGTTTAAAATTTAAATGATTTTTAAATTCGTTTCTTTTTTTTTGCATTATATCTACCTATTACCTTTTCTGTTAGACGTTTATCTACCCATTATACCATTTTAATTCGAGCGAAAAAAAAAAAAGTTGGCTGCATGAGAAATACTTGAATTAATGGCGTTAAAAGTATAACTACTCAAAAATTAGCACAAAAATATTAAATATAGTTTAAGTAAACCGTCCAGAGCTACCGGTAATTAAAAGAATACGTCGGAGTGACAAGTTAAAGGGCTTTCAGAAGTACCTTCTCTTTTCCGGCTTCTTTTGTTTCATTAAAAGCTGCCTAAAGGTATATACAAAGATACCTGCACTCACATTCACCATATTCCAACGTTTTATCTTTTAATCAACATTTTCTGAAATTTATTCGTTGCCAAATAAAGAAATACGTGCTGATATATATATACCTAGGATTTGAGTATACAAATAATTAAATTATAAAAAAAAGAGACCTGTAAAATATGATATCTCTGAACAGCTTGAAAAAAATAGGTACACAATATCACGGTTAGAAGTCCTCAATAATCAAATATAGGTACCACAGATAATAATACTTATTCGCATACGAAATTTTTATTTCCGCAAAAAAAAAAACGGATTCTCCTACTGCGATTTGAGATACTACAAAAAAAAAAAAAGAAAACGTATACAAAAATGTTAATATAAAGATAATACCAGTAAAAGGGATTCGATAGTTACATTCTTGCCACCTACGGGGTCAAAAATACATTTCCAATCGTTTTTCTACAATTTTAATCCGACACTCGATAAAACCCATTCTACCATATTTGTACTCGAACGGAATTCCGAACTGAGAAAGCGCAGCAAAACTGACCACAAGTACTTCATAAATATTTACTCAAGTTATCAAACGTTTCTCAGAAAATTTTTATTTTCGTCGTCGGTACAATTCGATTATTATTCATTTCACGACGAAATTTCACCGCCGCGCTGCGCCAATAAATTGGCTAACGACTGGAATCGGCTGAAAGGTGCCAAATTGTAAAATTACCTGCTTTAATTTTCTTAGAGACGAATTAACTCGATTATGTTTCGAATTTTCGTTCGGTTAATAGAGGAAAATTACGATTCAAGCCCGCGGACTTCGCTGAAAAAGTTATTTAATAGATGGGATAGTAACACCAATCATCACTCCTCGTGACCTCTTTCCAATATGGTACACGTATGAATATAAGATGTTTTTTTCGTCGCTTTATTCAGCGATATTAATGCTAAAGATATTTATTTCTATGCTTTCTACTCGAATAAGAAAAATAACTGAATCGTAAATAGCAGACTTCAATATCAAAAAGTGTAACCATTGGAAATACCTATTTTGTTTCTGCATGTGAGGTATTTTTTCAATTGAAAAGAAAGTTCATACTTGTGTATGAAAAATTGAAACACGATTCAGTTTAGATCTAAATTTGCATAAGGTCAACAATCCAACAAAAAAGAGACGTTGAAGAAGATTCGATACAAGAGGATACTTTGACCTAAATTTATTGTCTTCATACAATTTAATGGTCGCATACGGAAAAATTAATTGAGCTATTTTATCGCATAATTAGACTGATTTTTTGTCGAAGTGTCAATGAAACCAGGCTATTACGAACTACCAACCTACAGCAGATGAGAGGGGATATTAATACAATCCGTTTTGGGGTCCTAGAAATATCAGTACGACCATTTTTGGTCATGCCAAATATTTATTTTTATTTTTTTTTCGAAACTTAAAAATCATTTGCTCAGCTTGATACTGACTACAATCGATTAATTTTACAAAATAGGCTTCGATTGGCGAATCTTTTGATATTCTGGAGTGGGAATGACGTGGGGTTATAAAATTCAGTTGTGCTCAAATTTTGAGGAGGGGGTGCTAAGGGGCTCAAGTCCCAATAATTATTCCTTTTTAAGCCAATCGATAGACAATCGAAAGCTGTTTCATGATTGTAGTGTCGTACTACCCTACAAGGGGGTATCGTGACCAATTATGTCTGCAACTGCACCGCTTCAGTGAACAGGAACATAAGTTCCCCCCACTTTTCCCTATTTTGTACATTCCCAACACAATCGGGGAAGTTTTAAATTCAAAAATATAAAACAGATTGTAAGAGGAGATGAAATCCAAAAAAAAATAAAAAATTTGCAGCTGATATTTATAAATTCAAAAATGTAAAACAAGACTGTAAAAGGCTACAAACACACTTATAATTTGTCTGTTGATTCTATTCGTGTAGTAAGCAAAGACGTCTAGCTTACAACTCCAGATAACGAACATTGCCCCTACTATTATACCTTGTAGAATTGTAGGTACTGCTGGATGTTGGTGGGAATGAGAATGGGAATGCGTTTAGTGCTGGAAACACGTTTGTGTAAGCATTCGTCAAATTGCTTATGTACCAATGAATGGTTCAACACTATGCTAACATAAGTTTGATCAATACAATAACTAATTTTTCCATTATTTTTTATACACTAATTTGGTACTCCGGTTAATAATATTTGATATTTAATTAAATTTGAATGGAAGCAAAATTGATTCTGTAGGTACTAGCGAGTGTTAGTGGGAATGAGAGTGAGAATGCACTAAGTGGTGGATTCAGGTTTGTGTAAGCATTCGTCGAATTGCTTATGTACTAATGAATAGCTCAACGCTACACTAAAATTGAGTTAAAATTCGAATTAAAAAATTTTCAATATTTATATTGCTTACACTTAATTTCACTTCACATCACACCCCGCCATTGCCATCGCCACTGCTTTAGCCTGTTGCCTTTCGGATTGAATCCGTCCATTTGGTGGGCGAGTGTCAGACTGCGGCAAAGTACTACTGCTGATGGTCGTTCCTTCATGCCAATTTCATTCATTTTACCATGCGTCTCCAGCACCACATTTCCAACGCATTTATTTTTCTTCTATCTGTTTCCTGAACAGTCCAAGTCTCAGATGCATACAGGAAGACAAAGAACACCAGCGCATTCACTAGGCAAACTTTCACTGCCCTGTTTACAGTGAAGTCTGCCCATATCCTCTTCAAACGAGTCATAGCACTATGTGTTATGCTTACTCTGTGTATCTGTGACGAATTTCAGCCCTACAATAGATCCGAGATAGATGTCAGCTCACTACTTTGATGCCTCGAGTTTCTCTGATTTCTGACGAGTTCTTTTTTAAATGATCTATCAGCCATCCATACTTTGCACTGACTTCTTCTAAACATTGAAGTAGCAGGATCACGTTTTATATGTACACTTAATGCAACTAGAGTTGTGTCATCTACATATTTGAGGTTTGATAAATGAACATCACTGATTAACATTCCTTTCCAACCCTCAGAGTCATTGTCGGTATCATTACCTACAATCCACTGCAGCGTTTCATTCTTGCCATACTCCTTTCTTTGGATGGAATTTCCCTGATGTGATCGATTAGTTGAAGACATTTGCTGAATAGCCTTCATATAAGCACTTAATCAGCTATACTAACTCATCCCAAATTAAACTTTTTAGGTCGACTGAGAGGGAAGATATGAAGGTTTCCCCCTTTTTGACCTTGAAAAAGGATGGTTCTTCCCATATTTCCCCTCTTAAGTTGAGCTAGCAAGTTCAAATTTAGTATGTACACTTAGTAGAGGCCATAGATATGTCTTTTGCGAGTTTAGCCTTTTCAACTCATTGTGCCTCCTCATAACTCCTCTCCACATTGGGCTCGGAAATTGAAATTTTGGATGCAGATTTAGTATAGGTTCTAGACATGCATTCTGGTTGTGTCAACTTTTAGCTCCAATTGCGTCCCCTCCGTCTTCTACTCTTACCACTGATTAGAAAATTCAATTCCCATAATATACTAATATTTCACGAAAATCGGATCATATTTTTTTTTTTGCATAAAATATAAAATCAAATTCGATGGAATTTTTTTATCAAGCAGTCTGGACAATACATTAAGGCCATTCAAATGCACATATTCAGCAAACAAAAATCACACCACTCATACCATCGACATCGAGTAAGCACAAACAGGTTCAGCGTTTTGCTTGAGAAATTTGCTGCTGATACATACAATACTTCTATTCACTTCATATTTGGTAAAATTAAAACGTAAAAAGTTTTCAAAGTTGATAATTAAAAGTTGTAAAGATTCAAAAATTTTCTACTCGAACAAAATATAAATGGAAAAAATTTTCCATGTTCATTAAGTATCGTGTTTTGGTACAGATACTCTGCACGAATTTCAAACTCGACTTATTAAAAATTCACAACTTGATTTTCTTTCTAAAAAATTCGACAAAGGTTACGAAAAAAATCTGATTCTGAGTTGAAAATGAAAATTTACTCTTTTCTCCCTACTTCTTTTCGAGTAGAGGTGATGTGTATGTATCGTAATCGTATCCAAAACACTTACTTATCAAAAATTGATAATTTTTTTCAGTTGAAGAATATGGAAAATTAAAATTTGTGTAAGCAAATATAAAACCATAATTTTAAATACATATCTATATAAGTATCAATTTCAAACTGAAAAATTCCAGAGCAGATATTTTTAAATTATAAAATTACTCGCTTCCCTATTCTCTACACCGATTTTGTTGAAGATTAATTCCGTAATTTGAGGTAAAAAGAAAAACATGAAATGCATGTAATTTATGGTAAGTGACAAAATTTCAGAATCTGCACAGTTATAAACATTGGTGAAGACAAAAATTCTTTTGAATTAGTTTCGTAAACAAAGTGTGTTACACGAGAAAAATTTCATGACGAATGCGTTAGCTGCAGAAATAGCTAGAGGCGAACAAAGCAAATGCGCGAATCATGTAAGTATGTTTTGACATACACTCGACTGTTACTATTGTAAAATACTTTTGCAATGTGCTTATAATGCAAAGAAAATTGTTCATAAAATTTAGAAATGAAAAAACATCAAGAATTATAAACTTAGTTGCTATTGCGATACAAAACAAAATGAATAGGTACATACAAAAACGTGTGAGTGGTGCAGGGTGGGGGCATATAATTACGTAACAAGTAAAACGCATCGCGAAACATTATTACTTCTTAATGTATTCGAGCGTACAATTTCATACAATCTCAAATTTCAAAGAAAGCTAGTTTAAATACGAAAAAGAATCGAAAAAAGATGTTAAAAGTAATGCAATTAATTGTTGAATTTTTTAAATTTTTAGTTCATCGATATCGTAGATAATTCTAGATAATATTATGGTAAAACAAAAAAACAGACATTTCTTGGATTTTAATCATATTCAATGAAGACACTTACTTTAGGTAGGGAATGTACGACCCAAAATTCAAATCGCTATCTTGAAGGATAACCAATGAAACAAACACTATCTTTTTCAGTCAATTTATGCTCATGCTGTATAAGTACCTTATAGTGGAGTAGAAATAGGGTTTAAGATCTAACTAACTACGATAGTCGCTTTTTTGGGGATCTCATTCCCCCCAAAAACCAGTTTTTTGCATCGAGTTACGTGAGTTTCAATTTTACGGGGTAATAATTTTGAAAAAAAAGAATCTTACGTAACCTTTGTTGCTGTACATGGCGTAGCCAAAAAAAAAAAAAAAAATTTAATAAATATAGTCATATTTATTTTTTTTTTGGTACGTGCCATAGTAGAGGAGTGGGCGGGCTGTGAAGATAAGACCTCGTAAAAGTTATGTATAAGCATGAGTTTTGAATGTATCTATTATTTCGAATAAAGTAAATGATTCATACCCGTGAACAACACAATTTTTACAATACATTTTTGAGATCGATTTGCAAAACTGATTAAAGTAGAAAATTTTTGCTACTTACTTCAGTTTCTTTTTTGTCAACCATACGCCACTAAATTCAGATAAGGTGCTCGTTTTTTAACAAACATGCTCTCAATACATTGGCAAACTAGTAATATGAGGAGATATCACTTTTTGACCTACTATCATCGGCACGGGAGTTCTTAAAAATGAAAATTCTATTTTATTTCATTTGACTCGGCGACTTCAACAATTTTTCACAGAATGTTTTCATCCTACACAAAAATTCACTATTTATAAAGTTTCCGCTTATTTTATAAGCATTTCAGAAATATACCTATAATTAGCCTGATTCTCAATGTCATATTGTCAATGAAAACCAGGCTATTACACTCTATGGATCAACGGTGGATGAGGGGGGGGGGGTATCAACAAAATCCGTTTTGAGTCCTAGAAGACCATTAAGACGATTTTTAGCCATGTCAGATATTTGTTTTTATTTTTATTTATAGGTAACATTAAAATTATTTATTTTGCTCAACACTGAACAAAATCGCTCCAATTCGGTCAATCGGCTCAGTTTGACGGCGGATAAGATATATATGAGTGTGGATGAACTTGGGTCAAAATTCAGTTTTACCTCAATATGGGGTAGGAGAGGCTGAGAGGTCTAAAGCGCAAAAATTTCCCCCTTCTAAGCCAATTTATGAAGAATCAAAAGTTATATACCATGTGAAAAAATCAATCTCTTTAGTCAATTAGGAGGGGAGATATGTGGGCTTTCCCTTTTTTTGACTTTGAAAAAGGATTGTTTTTTTTCTTATCTTCCTACTAAATAGAGCTAGGAGGTTGAAATTTGGTATGCACATTTAATTGGAGCCCCAAAAACGTAGTTTTTTGGTAGGTTGTTCTCATCTTATGAGTTTGTTCCTCACATAACTCCGCTCCAAATTGAGCTAAGAACTTGAAATGTGAGGGTTCCAGATGTGCTTTTTGGGGGTTTCGAATTTTCAACCCATTTCACCTATTCACAGCCCCGAATATATAGTTTTTTGGTAGTTTTTTCTTATTTTTTGAGTTTGTTTCTCGCATAACTCCCCTCCAAATTGAGCCATATATCTCGTCTGTAGAGACCCTTGATGTGCCTTTTAAGGGTTTTGACTTTCTTTCAATTCTCATGTTTGTAATATGTCACGAAAATCACGTTGAAAAAGCATTTTTTTATTACTGCCCTTACAGACTGAGAAATTGAGAATTGAACTTGAAAAAACGTGAAGTAGCACTGTAAAAAAATATGAAAAAGTTGATGATAAATTTTATATCTGATATGATTATCGAGAAGAATATTGCAAAATTATTTAGATTGGGAACCATACAATATTGGTCTGAGGAGTTTGGGGTAAAAAGTTTTGGAGGATTACCTCTCTTGAAAATTTATGTAAATTTAATCTGGGTTTTCTTGGATAGTATTGAGGATAACATAAGTCCAATGGGGCTAAGCATTCGACACCACTAAAAGGCGCTTCTAGAACCTATACCAAATCAACATATCAAATTTCAATTTCCTAGCTCAATTTGGAGGGGAGTTATGCGAGGAACAAACTCAAAATATAAGAAAACTCGGCTAAAAAAAAAACACATTTTTGGGGTTGTAAAGGGATGCAATGGGTACAAAAAGTTGAAACTCTAAAAAAAAAAACACATGCATGGCCCCTGCCCAGTTCACATACCAAATTTCAACTTCCTAGTTCAATTTGGAGGGGCAGTAGTAAAGGAATAGCTCTTTTTTAAGATCAAAAAGAGGGAAACCTCTCATATCTCCCTCCCCAATTGATTTGAAAGCTGATTTTTAGGTGTTACACAATTTTGAATTTTCTATCGATTGGCTCAAAAAGAAACAATTTTTGCGGTTTTGGCATCTCAGCACCCCCTCCTCCAAATTTGGGCATTACTGAATTTTGGCCCAAGGTAGTCTCCACTCGCATATATCTAGTCCGCCGCCAAACTGAGCCGATTGACTGAATTAGAATGATTTTGGTCAGTATCGAGTAAAGTAAATGATTTTAGTCTTCGGAGGGAGAAAAAATTAAAAATAAAAATAAACATCGTGTCATGGCTAAAAATGGTTGCAATGGTTTTCTAGTACCCCAAAACAAAGTATGTTGATATTCCTTCTTCATCCGCCGTAGATCGATAGCCTGTAATAGCCTTGTTTTCATTGAAAATATGACACAGTTAAAATCAGGCTAATTAGTAAAAACTATCTCTGAGGTGTAATTAGTTATTTTTTACACAAAATTCGAGTAGATATGTTACTGTAATGGTTATTATACATTATGTATAACATACTAAAAAAATTTTGTACTACATCGTCCCATATTATAAACGGAGAAGTCCATGGAACATGTATCTCCCATAGGCTCATTCTTCAAAATCCATGGTACATATGTTTTTTTTCATCCACAATTCACCCAATTAAATATGGTTCGAAAAAAAATTAATACGAAGTATGTATTAGGATTCATTAAGTTGGTAAAACATACGTGAACGATACAAACGTATTTTTCAGCATCGCTAATCATCCCAATAATTTTCAACCGACATAGCACGAGATTTTGGTTTATTAACAAAGAAGTACGCAACGCTCTCGAATTTTAAAGCTTTAAACCAGACGTCATAACGGTGTTAAAATTGATATTTCATTAACGTAATCTCACGCGTAATAAATAAATTTTTATGTGTAATCTGCCCACGAACAAAGCATACTAATTTGAGGATATGGATTGGAATCGTGTGCACTGTATGCATACGTAGTTAACTAGTTACGTACGTATACGTACCTACCTACCACCTAGTACTTAGCTACCCACCTATCTAATACTTTGCTAACTACCTATATGTAATAATGCTCTCGCATGTGTATTATCCTTTTCAACGTTATATGTGCTATATGCACTTGAACAATGAATGTATAAATAACGTCAGAAAAGCCGAAGTATTGAATATTGTTGCTAGAAAAAGAACGAATGTAGAAAGAAAGATCAATAATAATTACAGAAACAAGAGGCACCGTAATAACGAACAGGATATGCTCAACGTAGCTCGACAGCTTCGCTATCATTTATTCTCACAAATTATGTAGTTTATTAATCAAAGTTGCGCATGCATCGCTCTGTATTTGCGTATTCGTCAACACAAAAAAAGTCTTTCTTTGTTCAATGATACACCACATGTCCAAAATTTCCATCATAAATTTTACCACACGCGATAATTTATCGTTTTGGTTTAAAATTTCATTGTTTTGCTGGGCCACGTTGTTGTCGAAACTGTTCGCACCCGTTGAAGTCGACTATTTCGATATCTGAATCACAATTATGATTTTACGTATCAGACGGTAAACGAACGAGACTGGATAAAAATTTCACATTATTATTGTTAGTATTGCGCGTAATTTCGGATTCGGATAGAGGGTAAAATTTTATGGACTATTACCCTTTTAAAATTTCGAATAAAAATTCGCAAAAGTGAAACACACGTTTGTTTAAAAACATATGAATGAAAGTTTACAAGTAGGGTAAATCGTTTTAAAGCTTTCATATTTATCGCAGCGATGAATTTTCAAAAAAAAAAAAAAAAAAAAAAAATCAAAAACACGCATATATGTGTAACTGCGTATATTCAATATCAACGTGGGTACGAAAACATGAAAATAAAAAATTTTTAAGATTATGTAAATAATAATATTCTAGTGCGAAAATTCATCACATATTAACTCATTCACCTGAAAAACTTCAACTCCGAGTTAAGCTTAATTTAAAATGAAAATGTTGTGAGATTGAAAAGTTGTGAACTTGAGTTTTGTCGATACGCAGATTTAATAAAATGAAAAGCGAACGGATTTAGCATCCACGATGAAAATTTTATTTACATTGCATAGGAACCAAACGCCGAAGATGTGAAAAATTACAGGTGTAAGCCTACATAAAATCAATATGTTACAAGAAAGTAATTAAATTTGTAAGCTTTCTGATGCATTTTAAAATCATTGGTATAGGTCTAGGTACTACCAACGAAGCATGATTACATTTCTTCTATTCATAAAACAATTCTGTTCAAATGTACCTACACCAGTACCTAGCTATTTCTCGAAAACAATTGAAAACTTTAATTTTCGTTTGGAACAAATTCGCGTAATTTTTCAAACTAAACAAATACTGGCATACACTGTTGCGCGATATACCTACCACAGCATCTAAGCATTACGATTTATGAATTAAACAAGAGTATAATCATTAAATATGAATTTCAAATAATCCAAGTTTGCCTAAAAGATTGAACATTTAAAGCAAAGCCCGAAGCTTAAACTCGTGGGTAGATGATTTGAAAGAGCATGTGAATTCATAAGCTTTTGAACAAAAATGTTATTTTTTCATTAAACTTAATAAATCTTTCAAAAACCTTGTATTTTTCAAATGCTTTGTAACAAATGAAAAGAAAAAAAATAATAATAAATAAAATCTTCGATTCTGTGAGAAAATATTTATAAATGGAATTCTCTCCGATACCCGTCGAACAGCTACCTAGAAAAGTTTTCTCAAACCGAATCTCCTTTGGACACACTTATTATATATTCCGTACCATAACGCAGAATAGATTATGAAGTTTGTATTTTAGACGCCTCTGAAAATCTCTTCAATCTCATTACATCACAATGAAAAGTTCACTATTATGTAGCTGCATTGACCTTCGTACAAAGATTTGTCATTTTGAAATATGAAGCGAAATTTTTCATTCTATCTTTCAACGATTCGGGTACAAATTTCATGGGGTTTTTATTCAAAAGCTCTTATATCGCTTACCACGGTAAATGATAAAAAAAACCACGATTTTTTTCCTCAGATAGATGATCTTTACTGGGCACATTAAGAATAGGAAATGATTTTTCATTTTTCCATCAACGTTTATTATTGTACGTGGTACGCGTAGTAGTTTCGGTACGGGACCGAAAAATGCTGAATTCTTAATCGAAGTAGGTAAATCATCAACTTTCACGTGTTTTCAGTTTTCTTTTTATCCTTGGTATCCACTTCTCGTATTGTTAAAATTCATAGCGAACAAATGCGGTTATTTTAAATTTCAAATTGTGTTCAATTTCCTTTCTAAATAATAATTTCCACTTGAAAATATGACTTGCTACCCTGAAGAGATTTTTTTTTTTTCAATATATTCTATACTTAACGGATGGAAATTATACAGAATAAAAATGAAGATTTAAACAGCCAAAAACTCCGTGATTAAATTTGATCCGCACCGAGGGAAAAAAATATTTTTTTTCAAAGGTTGAAAATAAAATGACGATACGTGTTGCATTTCTTCAGAACTAAAGGGTTAAGCGAGAAGTTGAAACGTCAAAAAATATTCATAACTAAGAGACTTATACCGGTATAATGGAGGCTTTTAAAGAAGGAGATTTGAAAAATTTTCATGTTATACGAGAAAAATAACAATAGAAATTTACCTTCATAAAATTAGTGGGATGCGGAAAATAAAAATTAATTATCTGTCTTTTCAAATGATGGATAGAAATTTCCATCAGTTTACACTTATCTAGTCTTTCTTCCACCTTCGCCAAACGAAACCAGTGAATAATTAATTTTTTTACATTCATTTCTGTCATTTTAGATAAGGAATAGGCTTATTATAAATTGATATTTAATCTTCGTATGAGCGTATTGTTTATCAATTATTATGCAATATATCAAGTTGAATATTAATTGATTTTCAAGCGAGTTAATTTGTCGTTCTTAATCATCAGCAAGATTCAGATTTTAAGTACTGAAGTAGGTACATGTCTACGGTTTTATTATTTATACATACCTACATACGTTGTAAAGTACAAAATAAGCATACCTACATGATTATTGAATAGGGAAATTTCACAGCATTCATTAACTGGTGGATAATTTCATAACTACATAGGTAAATATATATATACATATACACTCGGTAATTCAGACTTTTTGAGAGTAAACCATAAGTGAAGTAAAAATACTCACTTGGGTATCTCTATGAATACTGTACGTAGACCAACAACACGGCTCCACTTGATTCGAATCTAGACCCCAAAATTCTAATTCTTCTTCGAATAAAGGACCACAAACGTTTGTCGGATAATGAAGTTTACCAGTTCTGCAAAAAAAAAAAAAAATTTATATATCTCGTAACGATGCAAAAAAAATACTACAGGAAATTTGTATACTTCAAGAATTCATACTTTTACATTTATAAACCAATTTTTTCATCCAACAACATACTGTACATTTCACTCTCAATAAATTGTACTTCGCTGAGACGGCAAAAATGATTTCACATCCATTTTTATGACTTAAACTTTGTTCAAAACATCACTCCCTGAATCGATCTTTCTTAATTCTTGTACGGTTATTCTTGCTTATCGATCACGTTTTTTTAAATTTTTATCTTATTCGTATCAATACTTATCACTTAGCTTATCAATTGCTTATCTAATTAAGGGCCTCCTTAGGTTCACTCGGTTGTCGCACCATTTGGTACTGTATCCAACGTTGCCATATGCATAGATTAAATATGATGCAAAACGTAGACGAACATGTTACAGACTGCCACTACTACAGTCTTTTCTTGGAAAAGAAGATATAGTTTTCTAAATTAGCATCATGGATTCAATTTTAGATTTATTAAATTCGAATTTTTTAAGTATTTAATCCAAAGTGACGAAAAAATTAGTTGCCATTTTGAAATTACCGAATAATATAGAGAAGATACATTTATCTAAGAATCAAGTTGAAAAGGTTTGATGTTTTCAATTTGCAATTCAACAAAACCTGAAAGTGAGGATTATTTTGTTCAGTCTCTGTTCATTTATGGATAAAAATTTAAAACTAAACTGTTGATTGCAATAATTTGAATTGTATTTTAGATGATAAAATCAAATTTTTAACCAAATACGTCCATGATTGCTTTAGCAGTAATTTCGTTGAAAAAATATAATGAATTTATAGTATTATAATGTGGTTACTTTTTTTTATCCAAAGGTGATTACTTTATTACCAAAATGCACGTTTCACAGTAAATTTACTTCAATACCAATTGACTGACTTATGTGAATATAATATGTTCCATATGTTAAAACTAAAAAAAAAAAAAAGATCGAAGTTACATTATTATTTTAATATCACTATCGGTGGTCAAAAGCAAACCTTAAAATTGGCAACATGTGGTGAGACAACCGAGTGAACCTAAGAATGCCCTCAAATTAGTTATCAAAAAATTAAACTTCGAGAAAAGCGCGAAAATCTCTGCTGATAGGTAATTTTCACAATCTTAAATTGTTATTAAAATGTTTGAATGAAAGAAGACAAGTACCAAAGGAAAAAAAGATATACCTAAACAGTAATATTATGTCTATTATAATGCGCTTGTATTGCGCGATCATGTATATCGTGTATATTGGTATTTACATGAAATTATATTTTAAAAATAATTCGAAATTCCGCAATTTATCTAATAAGTAGAGAATTTTAATCTCTGCGTATTCGTACAACCTGCATCTTATCATAATCTTATAATGTTTGTCATGATTTGATTGGTGTTTTCCAATCACGTTAGTCTCGTTAATGGGGAAAGGTAAAATGAATTATTATTTCATTTTTTGTTTAAAGTTGACCTTAAAGTTACTGTACCTAATTTTACTGTGCGATTTATTGTCCTGTTTTCGGTGCCGTCGTGAATAATTTGTAATGTAGTGATTATCTGATTAATTAGTCTTCAATTGTAAACTAGTGAAGTTGTTATAAATGCATATATCGGCCAGTTACTAAATGTAGACAGTTCCAGTTACTACTGGAATATGACGATTTATAATGGAAGGAATAATTCAATGAGAAAACAACCAACACTAACGCCGATCTTTTTTACTCTGGGTAAGTGTATTACAGACAAATCATATTGATCGTTAATATCCAATTATTCATCCAAATTCTAGAATTGAATATAGAGTGATGTTCATATGGTAGTTATAGCTGAACTCGGGCTAGTACCACTTAAAAGAATTTATCCTGTCCCTAGTGCTCTTACAACAATGCAGCAATGAAAACAATTCCTTTTCCTGTCATTCTAGATTTTGTGGTAGTTAATAAAAATTAGTCCATTTGATGCAACAAACGATTTTCAATGCACCAAAATGATTGGTAATAATCTATTTACTAATGTAATGATGCATGAGCACATTGAATTTACACGTTGACTATTCATTAGCAAAATGATATTGCTAAAATATGTAGAAATTGAGGATACTTACGCAAAGTCTACGCGGTATAAGATTTTATTAAATAGTGTTAAAAGCTACATTGTTTTTCGATTATTCAAATCATTTAAAATGTAATTAATGTGTTATCATTTTGTGTTCCCTCATTAATAATAACCCTAAAATCACGATAAAGTGTCCATTAAACCGCAAAGCAAAATTATTTAAAATTTATTTTCTCGGAAAAAAAGTAACATAATTCAACCTTCTGAGGTACAAATCCTTCTGAGTGCGTGTTTTATTATTAAGTATAAGTTAATTAATGTATTTATGTTACTTTTCAAAAATTGAAAATTACCATCATAAGAAATTATTCTTATAGGTAGTTCATAGCTTTTGAGAACGGACTAAATATGCTCCCTTTTACAGCTCAAATCCCATTTTTAAGAGGTATTTTTTTGGTTTAATTTTATTCAAATTTCAACAAAAAAGTGAGATGATAAAAATAATCGATCACTGAAATAATAATACAAATTTGCCATGTTTTAAAAATGTTATAAGAGAAATGAAAAACAAAATTACTCAAAAAAAGGAATATTTTAGTTGCGCAGCTAAGCATATTTATTTTTCATAGATTGTTTCATTCAATTTAAAATCTCAAAAAATAGCCAAATTGAGATATTATATCAGCAAATTAACATTTGTTTACTTTTTTTCAAGTGCTGAGTTGAATGAAACAGATTGTGTATTTTATCCTGTTAATTTTCAGCTTCTGCTTCTGCTTCGAGAGATATTCTAATCTTCATAATGTTGAACTTGAAATTAATGGGTACATGAAATCAGCTTATATAACAATGACTCACCGCGAAATAATCATGTGTTCAGCTTAATATTATATAAAATTCGTTTAATTTTTGTTATTTTCAATTCAACCAAGTTTTTTGAATGTATAAATTTCAATGCGATTGTAGATTTGATTAAGACAGAATCACAAATTTGACATACATCGATTTTTATATAGGTAGGTACTTTTTTGAATAAAAAAAAAATCAAAAACGAATAAATTGAAAATCTTTTTTAAAAGAACTAAGATCCTATCTAATCTTTTATAGGGTATTTTCAATTTTTCTTGATTGAAATAAGGTACACACTATGCTATGTAAGGGCTTTGAAATTTTATACCGATTATCCGTAAGTACCCGAGAGTAGAAATTGAATAAGAATTAGAATCCAAAAAAATACTTCAATAAAGATTTCGAATGTGAAAAACTACGTCGATTAGTGCGTTACAACTATTTATTTAAAATTAAAAAGAAGTAAAATTTCGTCCTATTTATAAATTTTTAACGTAATATATATCTGATAGAATATAAACTCAAGTTTTTACTAGATTCAGAAAGTACCCACAACTACCATTACTCGTATAATTGGCAAAGGTTACTAATGAGGCGAGAAAAGAGGATTGAAACGCTTGTTTTCGCGGGTTAAAAAAAACAATTTCAAAACAGAATTGAAAATGCTTTCCTGAATTTCCAGTAAAAAGGATAAAAGCTTTTGGTTTCGTGTTTCAACTCTCTGTTTCACTTTTTTTTTCTTGAAGTTTAATGTCGCGTCATGAACATCTACCCTGTGTTTTTAAATCTTCTTACATGGTTCTATTTTTGAGAAAATTTTCAAGACGTAATTCGATTTTCTGTCATTCAAGCCACATTCCCTTAAGGTGAGAAAAGACTGATTTTTTTTATTTTAACGTTCAGTTTACTTCTCAAGTTTTTTTCCTTCCCAATGTTATTGATATTTATAACGTTTTATATTGGCGATGAAAATGTATAAATATTAAATAAAATACGATTGTTGCTTCATTTGGTGGGTTGATCGGTTAGTTCGTTTTTTTTTTTTTAATAATGAATTTAACTTCGTGCGAACATCGATGAAACGTGGATAATAATGTACTGTTTTGATTTTTCATCGATCCAGTAAAATTTTTGTTTTAATTTGAAGATTTATTACGATGAATTAAGAAACAGTAGAGGAAAGAACCATGCTCAGTGCACTGTCACATAAATAGTATTTTGAAATTTCAGTAAAACTTTTAATACCTTGAAAGTACGGTATAAAAAGTGTCGCTTTAGCTAAATAACTTTAAAGGATGTAAGTATGAAACAGAGCTTCTCAATTTATTTGCTACCTAGTTATAAATTGAAACTTTTTAGACATTATCTAAAGTTAAAATTACGTTCAATATATCTGGATGAAACGGTACATTTATACGTTGATATAGGTACTTATCCGAAAAAAATCTATTCATTTTTTTTTTTTCGCTGAAAGTTTCCAGCTTCGAAACGAAAACTATAAATGTTTGTATTGATTTAATACTATGATGACTCATATTTTTATGCATGTTTAAACGCATGTATAAATATGTCTAATCTATGTAATTACCAAACGTGTGAAGTAAGTAGCGTCCCTGTCTGTCTTGTTTCTCACATTCGGCAAAATCAGATTAAATTGTGAGGATTAGGCAAGCTATATTTTCAATGATATTTAAAAAAACGAACTATTTCAATTTATTATAGTAATCATAAAAGATATTAACCGCAGGATGCTCAAATAAGTTATTGCGCTTCGAAACTGCATCCAAAGGATCAAATTTTGAAAATGCTTGCGTAAATATTTTTTCTCTCCAATCAATGTAAAGCCAAGTGTCAAATAGGTATTGAAAGCAGGGAAAAGGAGTGAATTCAATCAAAATTTCAAGAAATAATGAAAAAATGAAAAACCTAGAAACAGGAAATATTTTTAAAACTATTTTTCAGATAAAAAAGGTTGGTTAGAATCCTATAAAAGGGCAGGGATAGAAAGTCAGCTGAATTCTAAGCTACATTTTTAGAAAAGCTAAAGGCAACTGAAAATTTCGTTTTTTTGGCTCGAATTCTATTTCTTAATTCTGAGATTCATGGCTCATGGTTGTCACATGACCATAAATCTATAATGTGTAAGCATGAATTGACAATAAATTTCGATTTTTAAAGCAGAAAAACTCTATGAATTACAAATGAACGCGTGTTTTTTGAAAATAAAATAAGTAAAATGAAAGTTGAGTCGAAAGTTTGAAGCTAAAAACCAAAATTCCAAAGCTGAAAAAAGCTGAACATCAAAATCCAATCGTGGTAATCAAAGCCAAAAGTTGAAAGCCAGAGCTTTATTTTTTCTTTTAAGCTGAAGCCAAAGCTAAATATTTTTTTTCATTTAGCTTTCCATCTCTGTAAAAAGTTAGGTAGAATGTGGGAGCTGTGCTAACAAATTTTTAAAAATAATAATGCAAACTGACCAAATTTGAACGGTTGATTCACATGCATGACATAGGTCTCTCAAATCATGGTCTGAAAATTTACATCAAGGTGTAAGGAAAAATGTTAGACATGAGATATGATTTCGTAGATTGTTTTTGTTGGCTACCTTTTTCCAACATTAATGATCGCGGGCTCCATCTGGGATTGTGAAATCGTATCATAATTTATATATTTGCACTTCAAAATGTATGAAAATATTCTGGGCATAACATTTGATTTTATGGGTTGTTTTTACAAAATGATAAAATTCAAGAAATAGGAATGGTCAAATTATGAAGGTAAATAGGTCAAGAGAAAGGGTTTGAAATGTACTTTTCGCTGCGGACATTTGAAGAAATGGCACTTGGGCATCAGTAACTTTAATCACAGTTTTTTGTTCACGTATTTCTTGTTCGCACAATCTCGTTCGAATTTGGTCAACTGATATTCTTTCTTTGTAGTTTCTTTTTATAGTTCATAATTTCATCAGTTGGTAGAACTGGCTTGGAGTAACAAAAATTCTCATGTAAGTATGGGATCATTCTTTCATTTTTAAGGAACTGGAATGAAAATTTTATTCCATGGAAAATTGATTTTTTTTTTAATATCAAAATTAACTTTTAACCCCTTTAAAATGGAAGCTAGGCAAAAAAAATATGCGACCCGTTTCAAATTTAATCTTATGATCTTATATGTACCTAATAGGAATACAGCTGCTGATCGGATTTTTGGGATTTTTCTCATCATTTGATATTTGTTCGCTATGCTGTGATCGGCTAATCCCGTTTTATTGTACAAAATCGTTTGAATTTCAATGACATTGCCTGTTGCTAGCATTTCGCAACTACACAGAATGAGCGTAGCATATAAAATAATATAGGTACACCATTCCACCCAAATGATCCATATTGTGGATTATTTCTACTTTACATGTGAGCAATTTATCCTCATGAGCCATGGCTGACTTTAAATGGAAACTGTTTTCGTCAACTTCAGTCAGAAGCTGTATTCTTTGCAAATTGGTTTGGAATGATGAACGCTGGGCTAGTTCTATATTTAATTTATAGTCCACAAAATGAGAATTAGTGGTCGAAACACAATTATCATTACTAAAGTTGGGTATGTCCTGCGACAAATTTGACTTCGAATATTTCTGTCATTTATTATTGTATCAAAAAATGATTGACAACAAAAATTGTAATAAAAATCAAATTAATTCTTCGTACTATAATGACAGTTGAAAAATTTCAAATACCTTCCAGAATTTTGGATTTTTCTTGTAATATTTTGTTTAGAATGCTTCTAATATTTTTCCCAAGAAAGGCACTTTTGTTATCACTATAAATCTGCTGTTAAAACTTCGATGTACTAATTAGTTCCCGAATAAATTTCTTTTTCAAAATTTGAAGATCGTTAAGGAGTGTCTGACATGTCTGCATGAATGCCCACGAAATGGCTCACATAGTTGGAAAAATTCCGTCATACATATATCAATAATGTAATAAATTAAAGTGTAATACGATGAGATTACGTACCTATAATAATTTAATATTTGAGCAAATACTCCGGGGTGTCTATCGAAAAAGTACTCGTTTAGTATAGGATCGTAATTGGCCAATGCTTCGGTGAGTCTTGACAGTCTAGTTGCCGGTATCTTTTTCAGCGTTGCTTTATACGTTTCATATCTAATTCCGCCAACATTTAGAATAATTCTGTGCTCGCCGTCCATGGTGCAGTTTCATATCAGCGTTATAATTCATTGAATATGGAAGGATGTAATCCTGCGCAAATAGTTTTCATAATTTTATTGTATGAAATGTACTGAATAATGTCATAGATTATTTTAATGGTATAATGATGTTGTTTTTTTTTTCATATCTCGAAGATCGAGTATAATATACGTACATTTTTCAATACAAAAGCGAGCAGATTATGAAGTTTTATATCGACTGCAAAGCGATTTTTTTGAAATAATATTAGAATCAAAACTGATGAATTATTTACATGTGTAAGAAAAAATTTGATTTCATAGAATTTTGAAACTGAATACTTGTAAAGTTTTCGCTTTAATAACTTTCAACGTCTGTCAAAAAATTATGCTTTCGAGTTTTTTCCTCGTCGAATGAACTCGAAATATTGTGTCCGTCGCGTCGTAAAATAAAATTTTTGGTCGTTTCATTACCTACCTCAAAGTATTAATACGCTTCGCTGATCAGGCAAAAAATTACATTAGTTTTGTAAATTGAACAGTGTAAAATATCGACACTCCGATTCTTGTTGTTGAGACCGCGGGCAAGACTTGGATTAAAAATCAAAACCGTGAAACAGTATGACCAGGATACCTTCCATAGTCTGTTCAATTTAAAAAGGACTGTGAGAAATTGTAAATAAATGTCGTTGGCTAATAGGATGTTTTGGAATTAGTTTTTAAGGCATTCGATTGGTTAACGGGCATGGTTTACTGATAAGCCGACTTCTTTTTTAAATTGAACAGACTATAAGGGCCCTATTCTAGAACGTCACTTGATAAGCATGTTTCCTCACGATATAATTTTGTTGTTTATGTCGGTTAAAAAGCACTTTAAGTATTTTCCGAGATTACTTAACGTAATTTTTTACTGTTCAATGATCTTCATCTCAAACTTTAGCTTTATAGTCTAATTTAAATAGATCAACAAAATCTGTTTTGGGGTTCTAGATGTTAAATAAGATATTTGGCAACACTGTATTTTTATAACTCTCTAGTTTGTTCTCTGGTGTATCTTGTGTTCAGTGTATTTACAGTATTTAATAAAGGCAATTATATAGGTCGTGTATGGTATACCAAACACTAGAAAAGCACTAAAACAATTTTTAACGATGTAAAATCATGAGGGTGCCCAGAAATCTTTCAATGGAGGGACTAAACTTGGAAGATTTGAGCGTAGTTGGGGCGAAATTTTTGAAGGTTTACTGAGAAAGTGATGCTTTTTCAATGATTTGGATACTAAATTCAGTGTAAACGTAAAAAAACTTTCAAAATTTTTTCATGCCCGAGGGGGGGGGGGGGCTATAGCTTTAGTAGCCTTCCTTGAGTGTGTCAGTTCTGATATAAAACCGCTCAAAACATTTTTTGACTTATTCTCCCATCCCAACCCGAGTAATATGGTCTTATATGCTCAAAAATCAGTATTTTCTGTTTCTGGGTAGGGGGAGGGATCCAAAATGTTTGAAATTTTTCACACAAAACACTTGCAAAGTAGATCTATGTATGAGAATTTTTTCAATTTTTTTTTTTTTTATTGTTCAAAGAGATGAGAAAAGGCGGCAAAATGTGATGAAAATTTCGATAACTAACTAAAAAAATGGGAAGGGCATGGCTTAAACTTTTTAAAAAAATTTAGTTATACCCTTAGGTATACCATATATTTTTGGGGGTGCTCTAAAAACTCATAAAAACGCGCTTTTGTGTAAAAATTTGAAACATTTTGGACCAGCCACCTCGAAGGTAAAAAATATAGAATTTTTGAGCACATGAAGCCACATTATTCGGGTCTGGGTGGGTGGAAGGAGTCAAAAATTTTTTGAGGGTGGTTTTATATGACCACTAGCATTTTGGGTGAGTTTCATTCCAATCGGCAATTGGGCGGATTTCACTATCTTGTCATAGGAGAGCCTTTGTGAGAGATGATGCTGAGAAGCAAAAATCGCAATAACTCTACTTTTGTATAACATATTCAAAATCAGGCTACAAAGTCAATTAGGAGGGGAGATGAAGGAGTTTTTCACTTTTTGACTGTGAAAAAATGCTGTTCTACGTATATCTTCCTTCCAAATTGAGCTAGGAAGTTGAAATTTGGTATGCAAATTTGATAGAAGTTCTAGTTGTGTTTATGGGGGGAGGGATAGGTTCAACCTTTCAGCCATCTCGCAGTTTCAAAAATATAGTTTTTTGATCATTTTTTTCTTATTAGTTTTTCAATTTTGTCAGTTTGTTCTACCCATATCTTCCCTCTGAATTAAGCTAGCGGTTTGTAATTTGATATGTAAATTTAGTATGGGATGCAGATGTGTCTTTTGAAAATGTTGTTTGGGTGGTTTTTAATTTTTGCCAGTTTTCGAATTCATCCCGTGCATTTCTTCCCTCTATACTCAGCTATTGGAGAGTTTAAATTCAGCAAATAGCTTTAGTATGGGTCGTAGTATGGGTTCTAGATATGCTTTTTTGGTGATTTCAACTGTTCACTTTAAAATGGCGTCGTAGAACACTTCTTTTTTTTTAGCCTCATGAAGGTACTAATTTCTCATAACTACAATGTTTTACTATTTTTTTTTTCACAATTAAGTATTCGTAGGTAGTAGGTAAGGTACCTAATGATTACAGATTGTTTACTATATCGATAATTAATTATTGAACTCTACATTCCTTAGAACATTTTCAAAATAAAAATGTAATCAACTAATCTACGTGCGTTGTAAATAGTTTGTATATATGCTACTTCGTAGTTTATAACTTTTTTTTCGTGCTGTAAACATTGAAAACTTAATTTTACGTGACCGTCGAATTTATTTCTGGAATTAAATAAAATATAAGCTATGAATTTGGCGTGTGGCAAGATAGCACATCGACATATCGTAATTTAATTTTTAATTAATTGAATTTCAGAACTGAAAGGTTTCTATGAAAAATTACGCCGTTTAGTAGTTTTTTTTTCTGCACTTAGCGACGTTTTATCATAATTCGAACGATGCAAATAAATGTACTTTTATGCAGTTTGAAAATTTAATACCGCATACGATGCAATATGGAGTTATATAATTCTTGTATATTTATTGCTTATAATTTCAGTACGCTTGTGAGAAAAGGGAAAAAAGTCATTTTAAACGTTTCCTATATCATGTATATTTTTGCAAACTTCCGTTATTTTATTCGGGTTGCATTTTAGCGGTAATAAAATCGTTAAATTTGTGCCACGATAAGAACGTTAAATCATGTGTAACAAGAGGTAATATATTATACGTTCAAAATGAGAGAAGAAGAAAAACGGCAAAGAAATAAAGAAAAGTGAAATTTCTAGTCATACGTGAAAGAAACACGTGTTATTTTTTTTCTGCATGTGTGTACGAGAGCCGTCTGGTTTACTTTACGAAAGAAAATTTCGGCAAATCTATATGGGATTTGTAAAAAGCTAACAAATAATAATGCTCGAACAGTTATTCCGCTAGCAGTGGCTCTTACGAGTATAACATAGGCCTATAATGCTGTTTTTAGAAAATGGCCTTTCACGTATTATTGACAGGATCGTACTCACACATTCATGTACCAACATAGTGTACGTAGACGTACCATCCTACTTACCTATCTACCTACCTACCTACACCGCATGAGAAAACGTGATTTCAACGAACGAAAAAGAAAGAAAAAAAAAAGGTCTCTGTTTTCGAGGATACCTATCTACCTTTTCATATTCATCGGAAGGAAAAAAGCCGAACTAAGAATCCGGTGGAAAAGTGATATGGCCGGACATGTAAAGTCGAATAGTCGCGATAAACTGTTTCTTTGGTCGTTTACGGTACTCACAATAGGGATAATGTTTCTCGTCGTAGTGTAATTTTAATATAATGCGTGCATAATGCTTTTAACATTTTGTTAGCTGTTTTATTACAGTATATCTTCGACTTGTGAAAAAAAAAAAACACTCGTCGTACGACATATGTGACGAATGCAACAAACGCGAGCTTTCTGTGATTATGTATTCTGGTTGTAGTTAATGTTTAATTTTCAAAGAAATACTAACCCAAACAAATGTACATTTTTAGCAGTTGTTAAATTTCGTGTTTACTGTTGAACTTCTCTTTCGCATGTATTGGGTTATTTATGCTCGTGATACATACGAGTGGTGGAAATAAATGCGCGTAGGTATTGTAACATTTGTATTTAGCGTTATACAATATCCTCGCCCATCCTAGCGTGGTATCACGTTTAATCGAAATTTATGTACGAAATTCTAATCGATTAATAATTATCGCGAACTTACGTTAATTGCTAAATCAGAGAGTTATGCGGTGTTAAAATTTAATTAAAATTTACCATTTAATTTATAATTTGTGTACTTGCCATGTCGACACGACATTTTCATTATTTCTAATTCACCTACACGTATAGTATAAGTATTAGCTATTCATCGTCGTATCGTTCGTCGGTGATAGAAAGAAAGCTTGAGAAAAGTCACTTTAATTTTTTCTAATTAGTCAATTACGGATTCGAGAAAATTAATCAATGAAATGTTCGTCTTAGCAACCGATAACGAGAATGGGATTGCTTTGCTTTATGATTTTGTACAATTTTGGTAGGGTAAATAAAGATTCGATAAATTTATTGAAAAATTGTTTTTTATTGACCCTCTGGTACGCAGTTAAGCGTGTAAAAATTTGCGAATAAACAAAAATACTTTATTTCATATTGTACCACTTTGGAATGCTTGTCTAGTCTCGTTAGCTTGATATGTAAAATTTTCAGGATACTTCTACATTAAGAAAAATAATACCCATATAGTGCAAAGAATAACATGAACCAATTAGTATAATGAATATGAAATTCATATGATTTTGCGTGATTTTTACTTGAAAAATTACATTCGTTTCTAAAATAATTAGCGATTGCGTTTAGACAAGCTTGATACAGATTTAAGACAATTGTGTGCTGAATATAAACAAATTTTCCAAAAATTTACTCCTCTGATCAAATAAGGTACTGTGAACTAATCAGACTTGATAAAATATGCAAAAACGTTGCATCAATCCTTTCCAAATATGAATGAGTTGTGTCATTTTTGGGAACACTGCAATCTTTCACCTATGAAAATTATGAAACTTATTCCAGACAAAGATATTCAAAAAGTGAGTGGGAATATCAACAAAATCCGTTTTGGGATCCTGGAAGACCATTAAGGCCATTTTTGGCGATTTCAGATAATTATTTTGGTATTTTTTTCCGAAGACTAAAATTATTCACTTTGCTTGATACAGACAAAAATCGCTCGAATTCGATCATTAGGCTCAGTTGGCGGTGGATTGGATATTCATCATGGAGGCAAATTTGGGTCAAAATTCAGTAATGCCCAAATTTGGGGAAGAGAGAGAGCGCTGAAGAGCCAAAATCACGAAAAAATGTTCCTTTTTAAACCGATCGATGGACAATCTAAAGTTGTAAAACATATTCAAAAATCAGTCTCCTACGTCAATTAGAAGGGGAGATATGAGGGTTTCCCCGTTTTTTAACCTCTAACACAGCTTTTCCCTCCCCTATCTCTGAGATCAAAAGTTGAAATTCGGTATTTAGATTTAGTAAGAGCTATAGTTGTACCTTTTTTGGAGTTTCGACTTTTCAGACCAATTGTATCCCCTCACAACCCTGAAAATCTGTTTTTTTGGACGGCTTTTCTTATTTTAAGAGTTTGTACCTGACATACCTCCCCACCATATTAAGCTAGGAAATTAAAATTTGCTATGTAGATTTAGTAGGAGTCTTGGTTGACTTTTGAGTCCCATTGCACCCCCTGACAACCCCAAAAAAGTTGTTTTTTGTCGGTTTTTCTTGTTTTTTTACTTGGAGTTTGTTCCATATACACCCTCCCCCCTCCTCTAATAGGCTAGGAAGTTGAAATTTGGTATGTATATTTATTATAGGTTCTTGTCGAAGTTTACCCCCCCCCCCAATTAAACCCCTTCCCTCTTCTTTACTCTTACCGCTGATTAGTAATGTGTAGAAATTTAGCCTGATTCCTTTAAGGTCATACTGAGCAAAAAGATTCTGAGAGAGAAACAAAATCATTTTAAGACTGAAGATGGTGAACAGTCCATTTAATGTCTATCTTTGCCTATACTACTTCGCTGGATTACTGTTTTAGTGATTCATTGCATTTCTGCACTAGTTTTATCGCTCAAATAAAGATTTCTAGTGAAAATTTAGTGTTAAAAAAAAATAGAAGTTTCCTCCAAACACCTCTTAAAATCCACCTATTCTGATATTTATTAAATTTTTTGGGGGAGGGGGGGACAAAAATTAAAGTAATTCAATGGCTGAATAGTGATTTGAATGACCATTTATCTATTTTAAAATTGCGCCTTCTCGTGAATTTTAATCGTTTAAAAATCTTATCACTGTTGAAGTTATTTCATTAGTGACTTAATTTCATCAAATGCGGGGGACGGAGGGAATAGGGTGGAAAATTTTAGAAACCGTCAGATTTTTGAAGTTACAAATTTAAAAAAAAATTCCAAAAATACTCCAAAAATGTAAAATTTGGGGGTAGCGATTATTTCTATAAGCGAAGAAACAGTAAAATTTAGTAATATTTTAGCGCCTTGAAATACGTCAATAGATTAATTTTTCGACTCTTAATCCGCAAAATTTTGCAAAATTTTCGCCCACTCTTCGCTCAGACCATGTACTTTCTGCTTTTTGAGAAAAATTTTCAACAACTTCGCTCCTCCCAAGCCAGATATTCTTACGTCACTCAATATGGGGGGGGGGAGGGTGTCTGAACCACGCAAGTCAGAGGGACGGCAACAATTATGTCGTTTCTATGGATGAAAATACGGTATTTTCGTCCTTTAGTAGAAATTTTTTACAGTAAAAGTAGGCTTTATAACTTTTTGCACGCCTTGTAAATGTTAAAAAAAAATTTTTTAAGATGAATAATGTTAATGAAAACACATTGTCATTTTTTCTCGCGGCATATGAGTGTTTTAATATGTTTTCTAAATTATCTGACCCATTAGCATGACATGCTTCTACCTGTAACGGATGAGACAAAAAAATTGCACTGTTTGCGCACAGCAGCGTATTAATATACGTACATAAGCTGTGTTATTTTAAACGATAATATTATCTCTGAGAGTAATTTCGAGTATCTTACACCTTTTGTTGATTATTACACCCATTGTAGTGGGTTCAGATTATAATTTCCCAATTTAATTTTCAACTTATACGTGTATCTTTCACAAAATTACGTATATCCCTTGACAAAAAACTAATCTAATTGATATTTCAATTTATTACCAGTAGATTAGTTTACTGCAGTGTGTAGGTTATAAATTTGTTGAGCTCGTGTTAACGGGGAAAGGAAGATGACGCAACGTTGCCAAATTAAATTTATACCTCGATATATATATATATCAAATGATTACCCATTTTTTAAGTTTTTAAAACTTTTTTTGCAAGTAAAAGATTTCTATTGTAAAATATAATGATTATATTTTTAAAGATTTTATAGTAACATCAAGCATATTAGTAGCAATCTGATTACTTCATAGCACGTTGTTTTTACATTTTTGTTTATAGTGGCGAGAGCTCACATTAAAATATGAAATCTTGGTTTATCATATAACTTCGATAAAAAACTAAGTAAGTAATGGACTAAAATTCAATATTGAGTAGCACCATGAATGTTTATAATGGAAATAAATAAAATAGTCATCTTTCACATTGATTTGCGTTGCTTAAAATTTAAAAAGGAAAATAGCAAGTTTTAAAGACAGAGACTGAATTAATTTTTTTAATCAATTTACATTGCAAAGAAAAGGAAGAATATTCTGTGTAATTTGTATTTTGTTTATTTTTCAAATTTTCAAATGAATAACCGTCTTACTTTTATTTAATAAATTTCTGAACCCAGAGTTGCTCACTTCCTAAAATGGAATTAATTATGTTTGTATATTATAGCTGAACAGCATTCAAAACATAGAATCCAACAAGAAACAGTTCAAGTATCAATTCATCATTATCATTATAATTTATAATTAATTAGCTGTAAATTATAATCAAAATTCATAATCATAACACAAAACTAATTAAAGAACAGATTACAGAAGCCACCATAAATCCATACTATAAAAAGTTATCCCCGAAACAAATTACAGACAATTCAGACATCGTACGAGCGTGATTGATGTAGTAAAATGTAGCTTGGGTTCTCAGAAGGTGCGAAATAATGTTCATTTTGTCGCAAAACTTTCGAGTTTTCAAAAAAAAAAAACTTCAAAAATTCAATTTTGAATTAGCACAGGCTTTGATTTCAGTGAAAAGCAACCACATCTACCTCAGGTCTTATAATTATTCCTCGAAAAAGATAACGGTTTATTACAGCATTGTACAAACGTGATTAATTCATTAAAATATAGCTTATGTTCTGAAATGTTGCGGAATGGTTTTTATTTCAACAAAAAACTTTCGAACTTTAAAAAAAAGCTTCAAAAATTCAATTTTGGATTACCCTAAGGTCAACAGATTTTGATGGAAACGTTGAAGCATTTTTGTTATCATTTAATAAGAGTACCTTATTTTGTCATGCGCGCGCACATTCAAAATTTAGACTCCAAGTAAAAGTTTTCAGTTTTTCAATGCAAATTGCAAAAATAACTGCTAATTATCAATACCATAGTATGCTGAAAAACATATAGGTTTCTATTCTACGTTACTAAAATATTGCGGTAATCAAAAACAAAATGAAGTAAGCTCAAAAATTCGAAGACAAGATAGATGGGCATGTTTCGCAGGGCGTTTAATTTTGTATTAATTAATTTTTGATCAGTAGTTGAAGAATGAAGATAATGTGGAATAAAAATAAGATATATTAAAGTAGGTTTCTCAGATCAACGAAATCAATATCAAACTAAAATCATGGGGAATATCTTGACGACAGGTAATTGGTACTAGTAGTGAAAGTTGACACATGTGACAAGAATAGGGCCTTAAATTTCAAAGAGGAAAAATCAAAAGAATAGGAAAAATTGCCAACTGTGACATGTAATCAATGATCAAACTATCATTTTTATTTTTCATTTTTGGAAAAGATTAAGAGAAGATGGACAATAAATACAGATGATAATGACAGGTAACAGGGACAGTCTGACAAGGGCCATAATGTCATGACCCATGAAAATTGAAACAGGCTTGAATGGAAATGAGATGCTCAGATAAAGGTGAAAAGTGAATGGTCTTCAGCTGAACTATAAGAATTGAAAATTTAAACAGATAAATATTGAGTGACGTAATATGGTATTATGCAATGATACGCATTTAAAAAGTTGAAGGAGAATGATGAAGGATGAGTGGTATAAGATATGAGAATGGGAATGCGCATGCGCGAGTTTGAAGGTCCTTATTAATTTTGTAAACAGAAGTTGAACTGAATAATGATTTTTAGCTTCTGTTCTCTCTCGGACTTGACCAACAATGTTTTATAATCATTAATCAGCTGTTTTTAATAAGTCACGCATGCGCATGGACGATCTCATCTTTTATTTTTTATAGCTCAGGTTCACTTTTTTGCTGTCATTTTCCATATGATCGAGCGATCTATTATAAATTAAGCTGTGCTGTATATGTAAGTTATATGGTCGAAGGGACAAAATATAGTTTAAAAAAACTCTTCAAAACAACTTCTACTACACCTTATATTTGATGTAAGCGCATTATGGCTCTTGATTTCCATATAAAATTCCTAGTTCTTAGATTTCTTCAATGTGTTTCTACGTTAGTACCCAATTCAAAAATTTTTTGGTTTTGTTCTTCACCCCCTAAACATGTTTCTCCTATGGCAAAAATACCTGTAAATTCGCGAATTTTAGGAGGGGGACGTCCCACGAAGCACTTGAAAATTTTTTTCTACCTACATAAATAAGTAAGTGACGCCCTAATATATAATACGAAGAAGATATCGATTAAAATATGAGATATTTTCAGAGATCAAGTCATATAAATGAGGCAGTTGTTGACATCACATCGTAAATTCGACTCCATTATTGTGTTCAGGGGTCCGATTAATGTGAAAACAATACCAATATCACCTATACACTCTAAACCCCTCCCCCACCGAATTTGGGCTGATCGAGCTTGGTAGTACTCTGTAACGGTTTTATGTTGGTTCAACAAACATACAAACTTACAAAATTTGATCGTCGATAGTTGACTTTTGATACATTTTGGTTGTGCTTGCCATTCTATAGAAATTATTTAAGCTGGGACAAAAATGACACATATTCGGAATCTTGGTAAAAAAAAAACAAAAACTTTTATACGAATCGTTTTTTAACTGCGTGATTATCGGGGGGGGGGGATTTCTATCGATTTTCAATTTCAACTTTTGAAAATAAAATTTAAAATTTTCAAATTTTCAACTTTGGGAACTCGTGACCGGACGGGAATTATTGGAACGCGACGCTATTCATGAGTATCAATAAAATGGCAAATTATGAGTAATTTGAGCTGTTGAACATCCTCCTATCCTCTCTCCATCGAACGTTATAAGCCTAAACGTGAAACTAAGTAGGAGTACAATTTTCACAACTTTGACAACCCCTGAAACGAGTTTGCTGTAGAGATCCACTTTCGATCATATATTTCAAAAATGTAATGGCAGTCCAGCTTCATACTTTTGCATTTTTGAAACGATAGAGAATTTGGTACTGGTATTACTCGTACCATTTATCAAAATCAAAACTAGAAGAGACACTGGGGTAAGATTTTCGTTGGAAGTTCGACTCTATGCGCTGAGAAATTTGCATTAAATTCTCGTTTTTCGAAATAGGTAATGCATATACTTAATCGTTATATCCGCAAGATGTACGTAAAAAGCCTATTCGAACAAATTTATGATATGTTTTTTCACGCGTATTGCCATCGTATTGCTGCTGAAAATGTTATGACGTAGTGATTTAAAAGGGTATTCGGTTGACATATAATTATAATGGGTGTTGAACAACGGTGTACAATATAGTGGATATAGTCGGTGGGATTTTCTAAACAATCTTATACGTATGTAGGTAAAGATCTACCTGGTAAATGAGAAATTCAACGACGATAGCGTGGTTAATCTAAGGGTTACGTTTACGCATCCAGCGTTTATTATCAGGGCAGAAGATTAATAAAGACTATGGCGATAATGAATTTCAAATATGTAGCCGTGTTATGGATTAGCGTGAAATTTTGGGCAAAATGTCGAAATTGTGAAAACGTTAAGTTTTCGGACAACGGTAAAATTAGAATGAACATGGCAATGGTATACGTAGTAGTACATCTTGTTGCAGCGAAAAGCTTTATAGTTATGCTTTACTGGATTTAGGTACCTTTTACTGCTGGTGTGGCGCAAACTCTAAATCTTTGAAACTTCGAGGTTGAAAGTTAAAAGGGTTTTAAACTGTATTTTCGCCATGATCCCGTGGTCATATGATTGAAGCACGATGTTGAAACGTATTTAGTTATGTTGTACGTAGTTGTGGATAGTTAGTACGACTACACGATGTAGCTATACCTTCCTATATAGGTATAATGTAGATTATAATATATGGGTTTGGGGTATTGCAATCTTGGATCCAAGTACACCTGCGGTGTTAATATGTATGCTAATATTGAAACGTAGATATTGTAAAAGGTATAAATCATTTAATTTAAATTTCGCATTCGTTTCGAGTTAATTAGTATATTAAGTTGATACTCGAGGATTAGCAATTTGAAACGTTTACCATGTTTAGCGTTATTTTAATGAAACTCGGAAATTACCTTTGGTTTTTGTGTTGTACCTATAGACCTACGTTGTAAGTCATAGCTTGAAGACACCGTTGTCGTCGGTCACCTTTACCCTTTACCCCTAGCCCAGCACCTCGTCTTTTGATTATGGAATCGACTCGTTAGAAAAAATTAAATCAATAATATTTGACGAAAGTCTCATAAACTCATTAATCAATGATTCTTATACAAATTGATTGTTCTGCCATATCGTTATCAGCTTGTTTGGATTTTTTTCTTATATATATATTTTTTTTTGGCTTGTAAAGGGTGGATAGACAGCTACCTATACACTATACAGACTTTTAATGAAGTAAATTTCGTCATAATTTCAATAAACTAACTTATACGTAATACAGATGCAATAAATTTTCGCATTAGGTACTTAATTAGTTGAAAGTTGTCAGCTTCACGCTTTGTACGAAGCTGTTAGAAATTTTGGTTATGGCATTACAAGCTTTATATCACGCTTGTAAAGGTTGTTAATATTGAACTAAACTCGGAGAAAGTTGAATTTCGTGGCATTTCTTTAATACCTTCTAACAGTAGATGACATAGCCATTTTGGAACCCGTTTTCATTTCTGTAAATTGTGAAGTATTGAACATTACGTCAAGTTGTAGAATGGTGACTTTGTTAATTTCGTGCCCATTCAAAGTTATAACAACATTCCTTTGTTAAAGATTTCAAAATAATAACAACACAAACAAAACTGTTGAAGATTACGTTATTCGCTACAATTTGCACGTTATTTGGTGAAAATGTTACGATTATTTTTACTTTCGGTTTTTCTAGTACCGATTTACCGTTCCGATGTTGAGGTGTTTTACTCATACTACCTACATAGCTTTATTGTATCAACGAAACCTGAAAATTAAGCGTAATTCAGTTTAAATACGTACTTATTACCTACGTATTTCAAAGATATACCAAAGAAGATTTTCTTTTTTTAAATGTTAGAGCACTCTTTTTGTATCTACGTTCTCAGCTACTCACACGGTTGTATAAGTTAATATATTAATGGAAACGAGTGTAAGACATTTTAAAATTTATTAGCGTTGTAATTTGAATCATAGAAAAAATGTTAGTTGACTTTCTTTTTGGTGTGAGTATAGTTTTTGCGAATTACCTATAAATGGAATTAGGAAAATGCATTAATGATTAGTAGTAGAAGAATAGGTTGATTTTAGAATAAACAGTTTACCCCCCCCACCACCACTCCCGCCTATCCAACAAATTATCTACTGAATCTAAATGAAAATTTTAACCCTTCTAGTTCAATTTCGGGGGTAATTATACGAGGAGCAGACTTTTTTCAAGCTTAAAAAAAGAGAAAACTTTCCTATCTCCACTTTTAATTGACGTAGAAAGATGATTTTTTTGTTCACTATATAATTTAATATAATTTTCTGTCGACTGGCTAACAAACGAACAATTTTTTCCATACCTCCATCCCTTCCCCTTCAATTACCCCCTCGCCAAATTTTAGACATGATTGAATTTTGAGCCTAGATCATCATCGCCCATACATATATACATCTAATCAGCTTCCGTGTGCCAATACAAGTCTAGTAGGCCAAGTTTGAACGATTTTAGTTGGTATATGAACCGAGTAAATGATTTTAATCCGGCGTTGGAAACCAAAACGAATTTTATTGTAGTTCCCTAAAAACTAAAACCAATACCATTATGGTAAATGCTACTAAATAATCTACGAAACCAAAACAAAATCAGTACGATGTTTTAATTGGTTTTTGTACTTTCTTTTTATGGCATATTGTCAATGAAAACCAGCCTATTGCGGTCTATTGACCTGTTGGAATGAGGTGGAAAATATCATCACGATCCATTTTAGGGTCCTAGAAGACCGTTACGATGATTTATGGCCGTGTAATAGATATTCATTTTTATTTCCGATATCTCCCCCCCCCCACCGAAATTAATCATTTGCTCAACTCGATACTAACTAAAATCAGTCAAATTTGGGTAACAGGCTTAGACTGACAGCAGATTTGATATTCTAGGTTAAGATTGACCTCGGGTCAAAATTCAGGTGTATCCAAATTTTTGGAAGGAGATGCTGAAAAGCTAAAATCGCAAAAATTGTTCATTTTTTGAGTCAATCGATAGATATTCTGATGTTGTGTAGCATATCCAAAAATCAGCCTCCTAAGTCAATTAGGAGGGGAAATATGAGGGGTTTCCCCTTGTTTGACTTGGAAAAAGGGTTGTTCCGTCCCTAAATCCCCCCAAATTGAGCTAGGAAATTCAAATTTGGTACGTAGACTTGGTAGGGGCCAAATATATGCCCTTTGAGAGTTTCGACTTTTTCAACTCAATATTAAACATCTTTAATTTTCTCCAACATTTCAACTTATAGTCATAAAATCAACCCGAGTCAAGGTCAACTATTGACCGGTCAATTTTCTTTAATTTTCCTTGACATTTCAATTTGTGTAAAAAAGTAGGAAAAATAAAAGAATATACTTGGAACTCTGTACGCAAAGAGTAAACATCGAAAGAATGTAAGTTTTGATATTCTAAATGTAATTGGTGCAATTTTTTTCTCCTTTTTATTTAATACTTATCATTTGGTAATTTTTCTCAACATTTCAACTTGAAATCATAAAATCAACTCGAGTAAAGGTCAACTAACTTTTCTCAGCATTTTGATTTGAAATCTTAAAATCAACTCAGGGTCATGCTCAACGTTTGCTGGCTCAACGGATGACTACATTTCATTTCAAAATCATAAAATGAATTGAAGGATAAGGTCCACTGTTGACGGGTCAGCATCAAACATCTGTAATTTTCCTCAATATTTCCACTTGAAATCATAAAATCAATTCTTCAAACAATAAGTCTACTGATGTCAGTCCAGTGATGACGTCACACTCTTGACGGTTCACTAATGTCATCTACATTTCAACGTAAAATTATAAAATTAAAGTGGAAAAATAAAAGAATATAAAAACTAAAAAATAGACAAATTAAAAAAAATTAAAGATTAATGTTAGTGATTTCTGCACTTTATGTTTTTTGCATTAAGTTTTTGATTTTTGAACTTTATGGTAAAATGTCAACATGGATATGCATTAAGGGTGGGAAAGTTTGATAAAACTCAGAACTAAAGATGAGTATGGCTTATTCTGGGATTTAGGTTATAATGTCTGAGTTGAGATGGATATGACTTAGGGCGGGGGTCATTCTGTGAAAGCGTTACGTTTTCGATATGATTTTTGGGTTTTTGGATTTTATGTTAAAATATTAGCATCGATATATCTTAAGGGTGGGAAAGTTTGATAAAACTCGCAATGAAATGTTGAAATGTTTGAGATCAAAAAACAAATTGTAAATTATCTATCGTTTTCAGCATGATATATCCATGATCTACAAAAAATAAATCCGATGGTGCTTCATAAAATAAGTCCACTGATGTCATTCCAGGCCATAAAAATCCATCTAATGATGACGGTCAATTGTTGACGATTTTTACAAAATTCAATGTTAAAATATTGAATGTTTTACGCATAGGCGTATGGAGGCTGATGAAGTGCGTCTCGGGGCTATATAAGGGGAACCTGGGGAACTAACTATTAAGGACATCTGAGGGCTATATACAAGAGGGCTTGGGAGCTATCAAAAGCATCTGGGGGCTATATAAGGGAGCTTGGGGGCAATTAAGAGCCACTGAGCGCTATATAAGGGGCTTCAAGGCTATTAAGGGCGTCTGGGGGCTATATAAAGGTGCTTGGGCTCTATTAAGGGCGTTCGAGCGTTATATAAACGGATTTGGGGCTATTACAGGTGTCTGGGACTACATAGGCGTCTAGAGGCTATTAAAAGACGTCTGGGGGTTAAAAAGGAGGCTTGGAGGCTAATAAAGACGTCTGGGTGCTACATAAGGGGACTTGAGGGCTATTAATAGGGCTTGGGGGCTGATGAAGGGCGTTTTGGGGCTGTATAATGAGGCTATACAGGTGGTTGGGAGACTTTTGAAGGATACCTCAGGGTTATATATAAGAGAGCTCGGGCGACTATTAAGGACGTCTGAACGCTATGGGGGCCATTAAGGGCGTCAGGGGGCTATATGTATAATAGAAAATCATGGACTTTCAAGAAAAAATTAATAAATTTCAAAATTTACCCATCACTTTACTCCCATTTTTGATTTTTATATCCATTTATACTCGAAAGTATATAATGTGTTTTAGAGCAATCAACGGAGTTTATCGTTATTAATTTTGTTTTTATATATTTTCAAATTGAGCGGCAGGTTGGGGCGAAAATGAAATTAGTTGACCTATCACTGGTATAAAAGAAGCGAGGTTAATGCGGAACACTCGGTACATATGTGGCGTTCTATAGGAAAAGGGTCAACATTGTCGGAAAGTCGATTTCGAGAAAAACGCAAAAATGTGAATTTGGGTTGAAAATATCGAATTTTTTTGTGATGGATTCGTGTACTTTGATCCTTCTAATTTCATATGAGATACACGTTTTAAGTAGTGTAAAAACGCCGTTGAAGAGTTGGACGCGTGACACGCTTTTTGCAATTCGATAACTTTGAACGCGTTTTTCTCGAAACTATGTTTTTTCAGCTTCAATTTCAAACTGTCATAAAACCGACAATTTTGCATGAAAAAAGGTCACTAATAGCTCATTTGAAAGGTAATTTTATGTATATTCAGAGTATGGTAATATCTCGAAAACGACTCTTCCAAAAATGTTGACCCTTCTCCTACAGAACGCCGCATATATTCAAAGATCATTAGTTAAATCCTGTAAAATAGTACCTTTTAGATACCCTCATAAACGCTGAACCACAAACGAAATACCTACTAAGCTCGGTAAATGTATTTAGCTAGTTTCATCTCGGCGTAAAAACCAAAGTAAAAAAATAAAGGTGCCGTTAATTTGTTAAAATGAATAGGTGGGCGAAAGAACAAGGAACGAATCTCACTATCAAAATAAATTACCGGAGAATTTGTAACATTGTTCGGAAGCTCGTAAACTATTGTTAACTCTCTCAAAAAGTTATACAAAGAACTTTTTAAATCTTTGAAACCTTTAAAGTATCCGACATTGTTTTTGATGTGGTTAAGAGTTGTATTCTGATTAATAGAAAAACGAATTATCTTTATCTATGTATAAGAATGAAGTGCGCTACTTGCTACGTACAAGAAAATGACTATAAACTTTGCGCAGAAGTTCTTAACGCCTCATTCTTTATTTGTAATGAAAGTATCGCATCGAAATTGAAGTTGAAAGTGAAATTTACTCTAGGTAAATGATCAACAGTTTGTAAAAATTTATTAGTTAATTATTTTTTTTATTTTTTACTTTCACCACAGCAGGTGTTATTTTCACACTTACTTACATACAGATATAATTTTCACTGAAGATTTTCCAAAAAAGCGAATAGAATTTATCATTTGTGTGAGTGCGGTAAAAAAAAAGGAAGAAAGTGAAAAAGGGTTCAAAAAAACAACTGCGTCCTTAAATCAAAACTTTTGTAAGATGATGTCGTGCCGGCGGCGCGGCGTATTTAATGGCGATATGATAAATAGTCGTGTCCTTTATGTGTCTAAACATGATGAAGGTTGTAAAAAATGATGCGTTTTCCATACACGATGCCATCCAAACTTGAATTAATTTGAAACGAAAATAAAGCCGCCTTATTTTATGTATTTTTTTTTCAAAATTTCACAATTCTCACCGACAAGGGAAAAAAGAACTATGAGAATCCTTCAGTTCACTTCACTCTTCGTTGTGCAAATATGTATAATGGAGTACCTACTTTTAGCTTCTTCTTTTTAGATAAATGTGGTTAATTTTCCGAAGAAATTTCACATTTCTGTACATTTTCAAGTTTTAAAACTTGGTAACTAGTAGAATTTCCCTTGTGGGAAAATTTTTTACTAAAATACCAATCTTTTTGATGATTTATGCTACAGTCGACGGTAAAAAAATTTTAAATCGCAAATTTCCTTCTGATTAAAAAGTTTTCGTTCGTTTTTCGAATTTATAATAAAAAATTAAAAAAAAAAAAAAGAATACTTATTGAATTGAAAGCATTACTTATGCGGAATTTCATCCGTCTAAATGCTTACTTTATATCTGAGATTTTTTTGGCACAAATACTTTTTTCTAACAAGAACTCGGATCAATGCTACCTACTTGAAAACAAATGCAGTAGAAGTGTGGTATGTTTTGCATACTAAATGTATCCCCTTTTGAATAATAATCGTAAGCTTCACTTGTACGCATAGTTTTGAAATTAGATTACAATGAATTTGTCGGCTTTCGGAAAATGATTCAACCAAAGTGTTCGACAGATTTTTTTTCACTTTAATCGAGTTGAACATTTCGAATGAGATCGAAAAAAAATTTCAAACCTTGCATGAATAATTTTGAAAATAATTTTATCAATGCTCAAGCATATATGAAAAATTATGTGTGCGGAAGTGTTGTCATTTTTTCCCTTTGTTTCTTGTAAAATTAAATTATAATAAGTACCCAATAAAATATATTATGAAAAGAAAATCTTGAGTGGTTAGTTCTTTTGTCTTTCAATTACCCACCATTAATCTTTGCCAACTCGTTAATTATCTTTCATACATTTCAATCACGTGTACTTATAAGTTCTGGCATAAAAATAATTAAAATAATGTTAAATTCTTATTAAAATTATAAAAAATAAATTTATAAGCAAAGTTATTGCCTAACTCGCAAAGTTTCTTTTGCTAGTGAACGCGTCTAGTTCGCAGCTGAGAGTCTTTTAGATAGCTGCCAATAAAGGAAGATTTATCTGATTTGTAAAGGCGCGCGATCCTTTAGTGCACATTTTTATAAGTATTGAATAATCGAAAATTTTGTTTTATACTTGTCAAGGTAGGCCTAATTGTACGTATCTTTTACAGCAACCAAAAAAAAATCGATAAGCTTCGTAGTATGTCGCTATATGCACTGATGAAAAAGCTCTCAGTTAATAATATATGTATAACCTTATCATAAAATGTCGACTATTGTCATACCCTCGCAGGTTCCGAAGTTGTGAGCTTTAAAGTTCACTCAGGGAAAATTCCATTGAGGAAAAAAAAAATATATACCTCTTACATTATGTATGCCAATTGCCAAACAGTATTTAAGTGCTTCGTATTTGTAAAAATAAAAGTTACCTGGTTTGTTTCAATGAAAACCCAGCTAATTTTAGTTCATTGTAATTATTTTTGATATTTAACCAAACTTTTTGACTGTTGTTTTTCTAGAGTAAAAGTTCATAAAAGAACGAATGTTAAAGCAGGTACGAGACTATACAGTATACAGGTTATTTATTTATTCGTTGAAAATAAATAAGAGTTTCTGTAAAAAAAAAAAAAGGACAGAAAATTTGCTAGGTTTTTGTATTTATTAAATTATAAGTTCAACTTTTTAATTTTCAATTCCACACAATTTAAATTTAAACAAAGAATATTTCGAATAATTAATTATTTTAACGGTTGATTTTTTATCTGGGGACCATAAATTCTCGAGTTGTTTTCTGTTTAATTTTAAGAAAATTAATTTTTACTAATGGCTGAGCTGCGAGCAGTAAACCATTTTTGTAGTTTAGTCTTAATTTCGGACCTATAGTTTTGAAATTTCTAATTCATTTTTGTTATGATTTGTCGTGATTTGATGGTTTTGGATAAATTAAAGATTATTAAATTTATTTGTTACGCAAAGAAAAGTTATCGTCGCAGAAGTAATTATTACGATGTAACTTTCGTTCGTTGAAGAATACCAAGTTGGTAATTCATATTAGACGATTTTCCATCTTTTCTCATCTTTAGAAAAAAATATATGCGAATTTCTTGGCGAAAAAAGACTTCATGTTGAATGAATTGAAACTTTTGACTGGTGTGTTTCAATGCTTTTAGCTCACTTGATGTGAGTTTTTGTATTACTGTTGTCATTTTTAATGAGCAAATGTTTCAACGAGAAGCATCCTCATTATTCGAACAATTTCCAAAACTTTGAAACAATGTATCAGACTGTTGGTGATGCCATGTCACAACATTGACGTCTGTTCCATGCTTAAATAACAAATACGAGTAAATATTTTCTTCTCTATTCGCATTACCTGATAATCCCACGTGTCATGATATGCATGATTAGCTCAATAAATGGAGACGAAAAGTGTTAGATGGATGGAAAATATTCGGAACCGAAATTTTTTCCTTTATGTGTTGGGCAGAGCTTCTACAATTCTTTGTTCTATGCCTTATTTAAGTTTTCTACAACTTTTGTATCTAATGTACATTTTTTTTTACGGAATACGTGTGTTTTTCAAAAATTCTACACTGTGCGGCGCACCCTACCTCTGTACCTTCCCCTCCCTCCCTTTCTAATAGTGATCGCAGCTATCAACTACAACCTCTTTTAATGGTGGCTTGCAATATTAAGCTCACCATAGTTATCTGGTATAATTTGCCTACGTATTATTCAATGAACCCAAAATATATAATTCCTAAACCTGTGAGCATTTCACCTCTCCCTAATCTAACATATGTCCAAATTTCATCTTTGACGTTTTTCAACATTCAGCAGTTCGGAAAATTGCTCAGCACTTTTTTAATAATATATACTCAACTTTTTCGTCAAACTTAATGCTACTGTTAACGGTCCAGATTTATCAATACTTGATCATTAGTAGTTGATGGTCAACAGTGAACTGTCAAGAGTTGACTAACAACAGCACATCATCAACATCCGCACCATCAAGATTTACCCTGTCGACTTCTGATAGTCCAGATCTATCAAAACTTAGCCATCCATCTATAGTTGACGATCGATAGTTGTTCATCAATATCCAGATTACCAGCATTTTAAATGCCAACTTGGATGCTAAGAAAATTTTCAACATTTTTCTTAGTTAACACTTCCCTAAGTTCAGCAGGAGTCCAAATTTCATCAAAAGACACAGAACTTCAAAACAAATTGTGATTTCTTTTTAAAATTAGAAATTTTGAAAATTGCTTGGTATTTATTTCATAACGTTCAACTTTTTGTTAAACACAAATAACATAATCTACCCGTTGACGATCCAGATATTAACAGCCCGGAACAGTGGACCAATAATGTTAAGGCCATCAAAATCTGAATAATCAATTATCAAATAATACCCTCCCACACAACACTAGACTCATCAAGAGGTTCTCATCCTAAATTTATGAACGTAATTGATATTTTATCAAATATCGGGATTTAAACTTTTTATCTGATATAATCCAACTGCATATCACGTAATGAGCCCAATACATTTCATCTTAAGCCTTTGAGCATTTCACCTCCTCCTGCTCCAGCATAAGTACAAATTTCATCTGTGATGTTTTTCAACATTCGAAAAATTGCTCAGCATTTTTTTGATAACGCTCATGTTTTCCTTCAAATGATATCTGTCAACACTTGGTCATCAGCGATTGATGGTCAACAATGAACCTGTCAAAAGTTGGCTAATAATAATGAACCATCAAAATTCAGATTGGCAACAGTGGACCGTCAACAGTTGTCAGTTAATCATCAGTATCCAAACTCAGACTACCAACATAGTGAATGTCAAGTAAATTTTCAAGATACAGTGTTATCACCTCCCCAGTTCCAGCAAAAGTCCAAATTTCATCTGAAGTGACATAACTTTGAAAAATTCGTGATTTCCTGTTAACATTAAGAATTTTGAAAATTGCTTAGCCTTTTTTTCATGACATTTAACTTTTTTGTTTGGACATAATTCAATTGTTGATGATACAGATATTAACAGGCCAGAACAATAGACTATTAATGTTCGAGCCATCAAAATCTGAACAATCCTGATTTTGACTGTCTAGATTTTCAGACTGTTGTTATTTCCACAAGTTTGAAGGAGACTGTCATTTGAAAAGATTCAATCCAATCCGTAAATCCGACATCACCCGACTTTGCTCGATTCGAAATTAGTTTTTCTTCCTACAGTAAATTTTTTTATTCCCGAATTAAATTTTAAAGAATGATGTTTATAATTACGATCATAAAAAAATGTTTATTCAAAAAAATAAGGTTAAAAACATTCGTAACTTAGATTTAAAATCATTTGAAACCGTTAGGAAATTCAGAAAGAACTTAACACAACATCTACATGGAAGTACAGTTTTTGGTAGTTTTTCCTTTTTTATGTTTTGGTAAATTACAGAAAATTCTTTCTTTGAGAATTGAAGCAAACTTTTCATCTGAATGAGCAACCAAATGTTGCGCCGAATTTTTACACTAAATTATCAAAAGTTATTCAACGTACGCAGTTTATTTTGATCTGCGTTTCTGGGAATTAAATAAAGCGAATTCATTAAACCTTTAACAGTTTCTTTCAAATTTTTCAAAATAATAGGACCGGTACAGGAAGGTTGCACAGGTTCGGGTTGAAAATGGTCTGATTCTGCAGTATTTCCTTCATCAGAAAATGCTTCAGAACCACAAACCAAGAATCTCTTCCTGCGATCACACACTTAACTTCATTCTCTTCGTCAAAATATGAGCAACGTTTTTTTAATTCCAGAAAAAACTCACTTAAAACTGGCATCTTGAAACGGTTAAAATATAATTTTTTATCGTTATAATCACCATCTACAGTCTCTGCGTAACTTCTCCAGTGACTTGCGTAACAAAGACATACGAAGTATGAGCAATCTCATTCGTGTTCACGTTGAGATCGGGCAACTCCTCTTCCAAGTTTGTGGAAATAACAACACACTCTGATTTTGATGGTTAGCTTGTGATGGTCAACTGTAGAATGGGCTATCAAACATCTATCGATGTTAATATGTTATCTCGTAAAACTGCATGTATTTTGGAGAGGTTTGACGCCTCCCCTCCGCCATCCTACTGTGAACTGGTACACCTATTAATGGGAAATTTTAGAACAATGTTCAGAGACTGATTGCCCACCCAGCATAGGGAATTTCTCTCCCCGGCCTTGTTATCCACATAGTTGGTGGAAAAAAAATCGTATCTTTCCATATATGAAAGTCTAGATTCACAGACAAAATGAACACATTGATTCACGAGCCGTTTTACTATTGATCAGAAGTATAGGTAATGGAGTTTCAAAAAAATAACTCATCTACTTTTTCAAGCCATCAAATTTTATATTCTTAGAATAATTTAAGATGTCTATGTAAGTGTAGATCACGAAGAAATGGAAACTTTTCTGTGTCCTCTCTAAATTATGTACTTTGAAATGTCTGTTTATAGATTGGAATTTTGTACCGTGGTTTATAACCCTCCTCCCTGCAGACCTCCAAATTCTCATTACCTATATCCATCCGAAAATTAAAACTTTTTATTTGATATCGAGTCAAATAGAAAATTTAGAATTAAAAAAGCTGAATATTGAAAATGAATTTATTGTTCTTGAACAAATTTTATGCCTGCTTTCACTCACTTTTGCTTTTTTCGACGAAAATCGGGTTGTAAACTTTTAACACGGCGGCATCGTTAAGAAAAAATTTTATTTTTATCCGATCATGTGTAGCTGTGTGCTTCGAGATTCCTCTACCTGTACGCCACTCGTGACGAGGAAACATAAAAAGAATAAGAGAAGAAAAGGAAAAATCGTTTCCGCAAATGCGAAATACCACAGATTTACCCATGTGACATTTTTTTTCTTCTTTTTAGTACATGTACGGCATCTTGCATACAGTAAAAAAAATTCAATAAAACTGCATACCATACGACCATATATATTGTTATGTATATCTGCGGGTATATTTTATATTCAAGCGACATCGTACAAACAATTCAATTTTATCAGCGAAAATAATATCGTTTGAAATTTTACATGACACGTCTCAAAGATATGCACCAAAAAAGAGTGCCGAAGATTAACTTCGCAAAGTAGATAAGATAAATGATGAAATGTCGAAGAAATGTGAAAAGAAAAAAGTTTCCATTTCGAAATGTAAAGGTTTTCTAATAAATCAGCATATTTTAGGATTTTTTTTTTCTTCTTGTTTCCGTATCATTCAATCACTATACCTACTTCTTCTCAGTGTGGGCCTATATGTTTACGAAATCGGCTCAGTACCTCTCTGCCTATCATGTTTAACGTATTTGAAAAACGACATAGTCGCAGCCGTTTTTGTTATGTTGAAAGATGGTACGCAGTTTATACAGGAGATACATGTGATGTTATATGTAGGTAGGTAGGTAACTAGGTACCTATGTGTAGCTGTAGATTAATCATATCGAGGATTTTATGTTTGCCTATACCTATGAGAATTATTACATATTTCTTCAATTTAGGTATTTTATTCATCGTATGCTGTAGGTAGGTAGGTACGCAATAGGTAGACCTATATCTTGATACTTCGTACGATAAATCTAAAAAGATATTTTTGTTTAAATCTTACAGCAGACGCTTATGTTTATAGGTTGATTCAACTTGTGAACTGCGTTAAATGTGTAAGCATAGCGTAGTATACGCTACGTAACGAGAATTTGTTGAACGTTAATTCCGACCGAGTAATATTTTTGCGGCTTTGCTGGGCTCAGGTTTAAATAATGTAAATTGTGCGGTTGCTTTAATCCGTAATGTCTGTTTTAAAAAAATGAATACGTACGGCGAACTGAACGAAAGAGTGATCTTGACAAGAATTCGCGACAGTTCGTTCTCGTTTTCAAAAATACACGTTATAGGCGTAAGTACTGGTTGGTACCTGCGTAATCATTTTTTTCGCCTCAATGTCAAAATACGTACGTCAATGTCGCTTTTATGTTCTAATATGTTTAAAATGTATGTGTAAAAATTCCCATGCTCTTATCAATGACTGGAACAAGCAACAGAACAGACTTGCTGTAGTATAAGCTTTACGTCAATATTACGCAGGTACTATAGCTATAACTTGTACTAAATTAGATTCCGTTATATTCAGTTGGGAATAAATGTGAATAATGGTTACATTTTAGTGTGTAGAAAATGGGGTTCGGTTCATAAGTGAGAAAGTACCCACCGCACGTATATACATATATAGCTGTGAACGTAGTGGAAAATGTTATTAAAATTGTAACTCTCCAAAATACCTCTCAAACAGCTACCATCAACCATACGAAGGTGTATCTATACGATAAATTTGTAAATGATGAAAAGGCTCGAATACACCAACGCGATTCTTCGCTAAGCTGTATCTGCAAAGCCGATCCTACGAGATTTGAAAATAGAAACAGCATTGGCACGTACGTGGACCAAATTCATCTGTTGTAGGTCGTTTCGGTGTATTCGTGTCTCCGAAAAGTCTGTAATTAGAATTTTTTTGCCCTTTAATTAAAAAAGCCCGACGAAAGAAATTACGTTAGCCTTTGAAAAAAAAACCACCTCTAATTCGAGATAAAAAAAAAAAATTCTTATTCGTTGGAATATCTTTGGTGTCTAGTGTAATAAATTGGAGAAATTTTTTCAACCATTTCAACAATGATGGGGACGATATTAAGGCGATATGATTTTGCATTATGTTTAAAATAGAATAAAAAAGATACAAAATATGTCTCGAGCGAAAGAAGAAAAAGCTAAAGGAATGAGACCAAAGTTGATAAATATTTTAAAAAATGATAATGCGTATTTCTTAGAATGTACAACAAACTACGTTTACTCTCCCGAGAGAAATTTTCACTAAAGCATACGTCGAAATATTATAACAATAAGATACATATTGTGCACAGTTGTAAAGATTTTTTCTTTATTCTGCCTATGGGATGCGCCATATACGCGCAAAGAAATACATAAAACTTTTACTTTGTATCGCATTGCACGGCGAACTTTTGAATATGTGCCCTGTCATAAGGGAAAGGTATTAGCGTTTGTTTTTTTATTTTTCAGGAGAGAGTTTTCAAATTTAAAATAATATTTTATTTGATTTTTGGAACATAGGTGTATTAATGGCGGAGCCATTTATACATGCTCCAAAAATCAAATCAATCGGTTCACGCAATTTAAAGTAATTTCATTTTGAATTTCAAAAATCTCTGCTTTAAAAAAAACACTCTTAGTAACACCCTTTTCTTATGACAGATCACATTAAACTGACAATGGATAGTGCTTAATAGTTACGAATTGGCCTCAAATTTACGTGGTGATAATTTCAGTCGTCAAAGTTCAAATTTACCCTCCCCAGCCAAAGCTCGAAGCTAAAAAAATACTAAAAATTGTAAAAAATTGTTATAGAAAATTTTGAAAAATTTCATCCAAAATGGGTTTAATACTGTTATTTGTACTCAAAATAATCAACAAAGATAAGTTTTCATCTCTACTCTCTGTTTGAAGGAGACCAAAAAAGCGTTATTTTTCACACTTTTTGAAATATTTTACAATAATTCGAGAAAAATTCGATTTTGAAAAAATTTCAATCGAAATGAGTTTAATATAGTTGTTTCAATTCATCTAAACCATTTCCAGTGATTTTTCTCTTCCTTTACTCAAATATCTTCATTTTATGAAAAATACGTTATTTCCCTTGATTTCTGATTCTTAAAAAAAAAAAAATCAGTAGAAGTGAAAAAAGGACCTCTGATAATTTCAATGCATTTAGTGGGTTATATTACATCTATATCAATTAAAATTTTTTCAAAGTTGAGATTTTTCTCGAATTATTTTAAAATATTTCAAAAAGTGTGAAAAATAACGTATTTTTGGTCTCCCTTAAACAGAAAGTAAAGATGGAAAAATTACTAGTTTTTTTTTTTTCGAAAATTATGAGACCAAAAAATACTTGTTGCAGTTTTTTTTTGCATTTTAGCATGTTTAAAAATGGAAAACATCAAATACTTATTTCGACTTTTTTTGAAGCAAAAAAGCAAAAAAAAAATACTTTTATGTATTATGTTATGAAAAATGATGAGATTTCGTATTTTTGCTCTATTATCTTAAAAAAATTTTAAATAATTGATTTTTTCCGTTTTTAAACAGAATTTTTAAAACCCCTGAAATACCAAAAAAAATTGCGAAAATTTTTTTTGGTCTTATGTGATCTACTTTGACATGCTAGCACCAAAAAAATCCAAAAAAGAAAAATTTTTTCGATTTCGACGCAGATTTTAAAATTTTAAATCAAAAGGTGGCGGGGTAAGGGTCAAGTTGGAGAACGCAAATTTTTATCATGTTTATTTGATATCATTTCGCAACTTTTTTTACCCTCCTCCAACTTTCGAAAAAAAAAATCTAAAATTGGCATACCTTTGCCTACGTAGATAAAAATGAATAAATTGCAACCTGTTTGCTTATTCCTACCGTATTAAATATCATGATAATAAAACAAGTGATGTATAATTTATCGTCATGTTCGCTAGGTAATGCATATATTAATATTGATTCGATAACTTTTTTTTTACTCGAACAATTGTAAACTTTAATGAAAAAAATTGTCTGTAATGTTTTTTAAAAAAACGCATCGAGCTGAGTAGGTTATTGCAGTAAAAGTATAGATATAAAATGAATGTAATGTTTCTATGTTTCGAAGTACACTATATAAGCCTATAATACAGTTACTTAGAAATGATCGTAAATCAAGTGATAAAACCATTTTACGATTTTGAAACCTGCTGGTCGTTGGAATCAAAGTATTACTCTATCTATACATTTTTAGAATTAATGGTAAGCTGCCTTTAAAATGTGTTCATTGGCCGAATTCATATTGTCGTGAATGAATTTTGATCGGGTTCCCTTTATTGCTAAATAACAATTATCTGTTACCGAAAGATGAAAGAATATATTTTAAATTCTTCTTTATCGATCACCGACCTTTTAGGGGATTATTGTTACTATTCCACAATATAATTAAATAGCTAAATGTTTCAGGTTGATGCGCAGCATTGTTTCAAAGTAGGGATTTTAGTGTTGTGTCGCTGTTTTAATAGACTAATCAAGAGCTAACTAAATTCAAATTTCCGATGCCTAAAAATACAGTGTTTTTAATCAAAAAAAAAAATATTTTTTTGAGATATTTGAGTCATTTATACAATTTTTTGGACTTGATGGTCCTATTTTCCATATAACTATAACTTTTTTCGATACGGGGGGAGGGGAGATTCGACTCACAACCATGGGACGACTTTAGGGAGGCGTGATGGGGCTAAGCGCCTCCTCGGTGCTGAATTAGTCCTTCCCCTCTCGAAAGTTTTTCTGTGTATGGTGAATACTGACAAATGACTGAAAATTTTCTGAAACCAATTGAATTTTTATAAAATATTTAGATCATGATAATTAATGGAAATATTGAAATTTGAATAACATTAGGAAAGATTCTGTTGAAACTTTTGATCTCTTCAGCCTGATTTCCTACGTCATATTGTCAATTAAAACCAGTCTATTACAGTCTATCAACCTACGGAGGATGAGGGAGGGCGCATATTAACAAAATCCGTTTTGGGGTCCTAGGAGACCACTACGACCATCTTTGGCCATATAAGATATTTATTTATCCCCCCCCCCACAAAACTAAAATCATGTAGTCCGTTTGATACCGACTAAAATCACTCCACTCGGTCAATCAGTTCAGTTTTATGGCGTATTAGATATATCTGAGTGAAGATAAATTTGGGTAAAAATTCAGTTTTGCCCCATTTTGGGGGAAGGGGTGCTGAGGGCTTTAAAAAGCAAAAATTACTCCTTGTTGAGCTACTTGATAAAAAATCAAATGTTGCATAGCATATCTAAAAATCATCCTCCCAAGTCAATTAGGAGGGGTGATATGGGGTTTCCCCTTTTTGACCCTGAAAAAGGGCTGTTTTTCCCCTATCTCCCCAACAAATTGAGCTAAAAAGTTGAAAATTTGGCAAGTACATTCAGTTGGGGTCCTAACTGTGTCTTTTGGCGGTTTCAACTTTTTAGTTCCATTACACCCCTCACCCCCCCCCCATGGTTTTTTGATCGCTTTTTCTAATTTTTGGAGTTTTTTAGTTTGTTCCTTACATAATTCCCCTCCAAATTGAACTCGGAACTTGAAATTAGGTATGTATATTTATTAGGTACCCTAGATGCGCCTTTTGGGGGTTTCTACTTTTTAGCTCTTTTGAACCCTTTCAATTCTCATGTTTGTAATATGTCACCAAAATCAAGGTGAAAAAGTACCGCGAAGCGATGCTTTTTTTTTCAATTGCACTTCTCCAATTTTCAAAAAAAAATATCTTTAATTTAAACGCCTCAGTCTCTACATTTGTAAAATTGCCCAGGGGACTTTCTTCAAGAAAGTTTCCGGAGCTCCTAATGTGATGCATATTTGCATGTCTGTCGAGAAGGAGGGGGTGCAATGTATGCATTTGTACCGGAACCGCAATTTTTCAAGAAATGATGAGAGAGTCAACGATTACCTTCGGGTGAAATTAAAACGAACACAAAATTACCAAAATTTTAATTAATTTTGTTGTTCAAGGTCTGAAAATTTTGGTCTGGCTGTACATATAATTCTTAGCAGTGGCGTAACAATTGTCGACTTCTGGGGGGGGGGGGGGGTTGACAAAAAAAATACGTTCTAGATAATCAAAAATTGTAGTTCGAGTGACAGGAGGGCGAAAATTTTCAAAAATTTTGATGGCCACATGTCAGAAAATTAGTATTTTGACGTATTTCTAAAGAAATGGACTTTGTATCTACCTTAATACGTAGTACGACTATAATCCATTGTTAAAATACCTGCATAGAAATTGAATTTAACGCTGTACGATGGTTTAATTTATCAACATTAAGTCATCATATCGATCTAATATTAGGCATGGTTTTCAGTACGCAGGCAAGTTTTCTTAATTTTACAAATCTATAGATAAACATCAATTACGTAGTATAGGGTTTGATTTACGCGCATTAAGTGATAACCTGTGCTTCGAATTTTGTGAAATAATTTATTGTTTAATTATACTAGATTAACATCACCACCTATTCATCCATAAATAACCGTTTTGATAAATTATTATTTGGCATGAGTACTACATAGAAATTAAACTTGGCTATTGAATCAAAAATAACATTGTTTCAAAATTATATCGGTTTCAAAGCCACTACAAGTATACGTACTTACATTGTATTGGAAAATTCGAGATTTCGTAAATACCAACAATATCGATGTATGGTGTGTCTGCGTGTGCACTGTGTAGGTAGTCTAAGCGCTACTTACACCTACGTGTTTCTTTATTTTGCCAATCCGAGTACCAAAATGTAGCTACAATTCTTAATTTTCGATTCAAAAAAGTTTTACTTATTCAACAGAATAAATGTTGATTGTCGTGTATTTACCCTTGTTTATCTCGCGTCGAAATTTATTACTTTGTTTCATTTTAGAAAATTTTTCACAAGTCCAGGAAAATGCATTAAAATTTAAGCTTTCCCTCAACTTGAAATTTCTTCTATTTCATTTTTTTTTTTTTTCGCTGCTGTAAACTTTTTTGAAAGCGTTTAATAAAAAAAACTATTTTAATTCATTAAGCCCGTAAATTATTTTTCGAGTCATAAAAGTTGAACATTGTTGCGCTAGCTAAAAGAGTTATATAATGTTCTGAATCGAGCGAAAATTTTACAACTCTTAAAATATTTGCTTTTTAAAAATAATTGTGACCTTATTCAAAAGGCAACACATTTAACAAATAAGAAGAGTGCAAAATTTTACTACGTATATTTTATACGCTTACGGGTATATGTGTGTGCATTTCATTGACGAGATATCACGTACTGTTTCCTTAAAAACAAATTATGTCTTGAACGTGTACACTGCTGTTGTTGGTACTTGGTATCTAATTTCTCGAAGAGTGTTCTTACCCTTACGACATTTTAATGTGAAGACGTTACAGAATAAAAGCTTAGGTATGTTAGAATTTCGACTACATACTTACATAAACAATGCAATCTTTTTAAGTAGTAAAATTATTGGCGTTAGAATTTGCACCTTATTAATCTTATGTCGACACAAGTGGAATATGAAAGCGAGCTTTCATCAATGCTGAAAAAAAGAACTCGATGTTTTGATGTAAACCTAGCTTTCTAGAATAATTTTCGTATTACCTAAACTGGTATGTATATATATATTATACATTATACATGTATTTGAAATTTAAATATTTTTTTTCACAATAAAATTGGAAATGGTGTTAAAATACATGAAATTTTGTAGTGGGTGATAATGAATTATTGGCGTGTTAAAATGTATTTTGTTTCACGAACATATTACCGTATATCGGTCTATGTCAACTTATAAATTATGTGGTAAATTTTTTAACCTATGTGGTCGAATTTCATTGTACGTAGGTAGATGGGTAACTGTATCTACGCGTATTGAGTACCCATTTCAAATGTACGTAAAAGGTTTGAATGTTCAAATATTTGCTTTATAGTGAGAAGCATTTTTTTTTTTTTTTTTTTCATATTTACCGATTTCTTTTATGATGAAAGCACATTGCTGGATTATTACCATTTGTTTTCATATTACTCCGCAAGATAATACTATTAAAAGCCACTATTGTCTCTAAAAGTTGTTATTTGTTGTAGCTGAAAGTGTTTACTTGCACGTTTTTCTTAACGCTATGCCTGGATACACGTTCAAATATTATGGATACTTGTGGTTTCAATTTTTATGCGCTTCGAAGAATAATAATAAATGAAGTTAAATGGCGTCGCCATGTATATGTATCTTTGTATTTCTTTTTTCATTTTTTTTTTTTATTTGTTCCCGCACGAAGGAAAATTACCAAATCAGAATAAATGTATGCATACAATATCGCGAAGCAGCAAAACTAAAATATGCTTCTCCTCCAGATACTTACCTGTCCCAAAACCTTTTGATATTCTTGATTCAGTGGCGTAACGAGAAATGTCTCATGGAGGAGGTGCGAAGTTTTTCTGAGTGGTGAGGTACTACATAATTTTTTTTTTTTTGAAATATACAGTATATGAAAAGATGTTTTTCGGAGTCTGAACTTTTAAAAATATAGGGAACTATCAATATTGCATTTTTTGCGCAGTTTTATGGTGAAAAATAAAGGATTTTTATGGTTTTAGTTTCAAACTTAAATATAGGATAGATAAATGCAGTTTTTAATTTTACCTACACCGATAGTGAAGAGGGAGATTGAACGTATAAAACCCGTATGCAAACACATCACTGAGTTGATACACAATTTTTCTCTCAAAACTCAAACAGTATTGCAATTTGGTTTCTAATTTCTGAAGGTGGGGCTTCGCGCTGCAAAGATATCCTACTCATTTATTAAGGTATTAGTATTTTTTAGACAAATGAATTTTACCTTTTTTTCTCGTATAAAAGTTGATAATCAAAACGAATTAAGCCTAATGCAAAAAAAAAAATAATATATGAAGTGAAAAAAGCATCGCAACCAAATCAGTGGTAAGAGAGGGGGGTGGAATAGGGCTAAAAAATGAAACCACCAGAGGGTACACCTAGGATCTATACTAAATCTAAATATCAAATTTCAATTTCTTGGCTCAATTTGGCGGGGGGAGGGGGAGGGAGAGAGGGAGGGGGATATGCGAAGAGCAAACTCAAAAAATTAAAATAAAACTAAATTTTTGGGGCTATGAAAAAGTGCAATGAAGCTGAAAAGTCGAAACTTCTAAAAGGCACATTTAGGACGCCACTAAATTTACATATCAAATTTCCCACTTCTTCGCTCAATTTGGAGGGGTTATGCGAGGAACAAACTCAAAAAATTAGTAAAACCAAGTTTTTGGGAGTTGTAAGAAAGGAAGTGCAATGAAACTGAAAAGTCGAGACACTCCTAAGGAACATCTAGAACCCGTACTAAATCTAAAACAATTTTTCTTCACAAGATTTTTTCGTGGTTCATACTTTCTAGGCCATGGCCTCTTCAAACATCAACAGTTTTTTTTTCGGCGGTCCTACGTACCAAATTTCAGCTTCCTAGCTTAATTTTATTGCGAGTTAGAGAATGAACAACTCTTTATCGAGATCAAAAAGGGAGAAAACACCTTATATCTCCCCTCTTAATTGATTTAGCAAGCTGATTTTTGGATATGCTATACAACTTCGAATTGTCTGTCGATTGGCTTGAAAAGAACAAAATTTACGGTTTTGGCTTCTCAGCATTCCCTCCTCCAAATTTGGGCATAACTGAATTTCGCCCCAAGGTCATCCTCACTCAAATGTACCCGTATCTAATACGCCGCCAAACTTGCCTGTTGACTGAATTGGAGCGATTTTTGCCAGTACTGAGCAAAGTAAATGATTTTAGTCTTCGAGAAAAAGTAAAATGAAATGAAAATGAATATCTGACATGGTCAAAAATGATTGCAATAGTCTCCTAAAACCTCGAGACGGATTTTGTTTATATTCTCCCTCCTCCTCCCCCCCCATCTTCCGCGAAACTTTGCCTCAGGAGTCATGGAAATCGACATAGGTATTAACATCGATCTATATTGCGCACAAAGGGGAATTCAAGGGGCAATGTAAAATTTTGAAAACAAAAAATTTGTCCACTTTTGCAACATTTTTGGTATATAAAATTTGTTGACCATCTTAATTGTTTAAAGAGGCTTATACTTAAAATTCAAACGAATGCTGCTCCTTCAATACCGGTTATAGACAAAATGTGTTTATGAAAATTTTCGTCCACGAGGTCAGTCACTTGGACTGATGATTTAGACTCCTGTGACAGGGAAATTTAATCCATATCAATGTCGGCCCCATTAGAAGTTTTTGCAGATTTCATCGAAAAAGACTACAAAATTCAATGAATTTTGGATATGTTGTGCAAAGCAGAGTCCCAGACACCTATACAGAGCCCTTTTTCTAATTTTTTCACCTGGCAATAATATTATCATGCCAAATAATGGTTTTTTTTTTCAAGTTTCTTCAAGCTCAAATAATTGTGATATAAAGTGAAAAAAGAATTAAATTATTACCTGGCATGGCCAAAAATGCTTGCAATGGCCTGTCAGAACCCCAAAACGGATTTTGTTGGTATTGTCGTCTCCCCCCCCCTCTCATCCGCCAAGTCCGGTTTTAATTGATAATATAACAGAGAAAATCAAGGTAAAAATTCAAAAAATGTCTCTGTACTGATATTTGGGGTACTATTTATCCAAAATTCATCGAATTCCGTTTAGTTAATTTCGAGGAATCCAGCAGAAATTTCTAACAGATTCGACATGACTGAAATTTCTTAAAAACAGCAAAAATTCCGATTGGGCGTCTTTTCAAACGGATTCAACTTTTCCATTACTTCAAATTTGCATTATTCTTTGCAAAACGCTTAATTTTTTTTTAATTTGCGACCTTGAAACGAAAAAATCACGCAAAATTCATTTCTCTTAAAAAAACTACTTTTGACAAAAAAGTTTTACAATGAAAAAAAAAACGCGAAATGCAAATTCCCACCTTAATTGTCATGAAACAATTTCACCATTTTAAGAGTAAGTACCTCTAAGTAAGTACAACAGTTTTTGGTACTCTTGGTCTAAATTGTTAACAAATTTAAATTTGTAATATGTCATTTATTGAAAATAAATGGAAAAGGAAAACGATTTTTCAATTAAACTAGTCTTATAGGAATTATAAAAGATTTTCACAAATGGATAAGGAAACAAATGAAAATATTTTACGAAGTACAATCGTATGGAAAAATCGGCTGTTTATTTCAAAAGTCAACAAAGTATGAAATACTCGTTTCATACGAGCTTTCTATTCGCATATCTATTGGCAATATAATTATCAAGGGTTTCTAGAGATATTTTCGAGTAATTTTAAACATTTTTCTTAAGGGCTATTTTTAATTTTTTTTTTTTTTTTTTTGAAATTCTACCTCGTGAAGTTCTCTTGTTGTTTTTTCTATCGTTGGGAAGTTTACGTCGAAGATTACATTCACGAGTAAATTTGTTCGCCGCATTAACCTCGTTAAGGAAATTTCATAAGAATTCACCTTGGATGAAATCTCGATTCGATATTTTTGAATTCAGCTGTCGACTGAAATTCCAAATCATTGATTTTTCAATTTAAAATTATTTACAACAGTGCAGCGAGATTTTACGGTTGGAGAATATTGGCCGTATTTTCCTTACCTTATATTATATAATAATTACGTCGATATGTTATTTTCATAGGTCTGTATTTTTTTTCAACAATTCGTTATTTTCTACGCGCGCGCGCGTGTGTGTGTGTGTATAATATGTATGATAAAACCTCTGTATGCTATTTTTCAAGTGTCATTTTTAAACGCACCTTTTTTAATACTGATTAAATAATTTGTATTTTATAACAGGCCAAATTCTCCTCTGTCGTTATTCGGATCTCGCTAATTATCTGCTTTTCGCAAAAATGCAAAATTGACACAATTTAAACGAGTGTTTTTTCTTCAAATAATCGCAATAAATTGTTTTTTTTAAAGAGCTCTGTAGTTTTCTACTCTTGAAAAAAAACAAAAGATTTTCCGCTTTTCAAAAATAATTCTTTGCAAATTTAAAATTCACGAGCCAGCTTTTAATCATTTCCGGTTTATAGTTTTATTGGATAAGAAACAATAAAAAATCAATTGTTGCGAAAGGAATCACGTCAAAAATAAAACAATCGAGGCTTTTTTTTTCTCCTATTCCGTTGCTGAGAATTTTTTTTTGTCCCGTTAGAAAGACGGATACCGCCATTACTATACATACGACAATTATTAGCTTTGTTATAAATTACTGCTTATATATTATTTGTTGGTAAAATTATTCGATGTTATGAGAAAAAAACATACGCGAGTGCTCGTATAGAAGATACACGAATTCTCGTTTTCAAAATAAGATGAAATTTTACGCATGAAACGAACAAGATACATATAAACCTAATGTTGTCATTCTTCTGTTACGTATTTTCGTTTTCAAATCGTATTCCGATGAAGAAAAATGAACAAACAAAAGTAATTTTTTTTACGTGAAAAACCAAAATATTTTGTTGTTTCATTTTTAGGTTTCAAAAAAAAAAAAAACGTGAATTCCGTTTGTTTTATAGTAAATTTAAAAAAATAAAATTTACAATCTCAATATGTCGAATATCTTCTCTTATTTGTAGGATGTTGAACTCGGTACGATTCTTTCATTTTACGTATTAGTAAAAAATACCCGTATCCATAACAATCACTCTTAATACAGCTAGACCGACTCACTTATTCGTACCACCAAAGTTATTTGAATGTAGGTATAGTTTTCTTTATACTTGATGTAGAAAGAATAAAATTGAATTTCTTGTACTTTCAGTCAAACAACAGATAACAAGCTGAAGTAATTCTGCGGGTTTTCAATAATTTGAAAGTTTTTCATTCTTGTATGATTATTAATATTTGAAGTGTGTACCTGCAGATATTTTCATACCAAATCCAGAACCACTGGATCTAGTCATCGAAGAGTTAGAGTATAGTGTATCGTTTAAACATTGTATCACATTTATGTATATTGTATTTACAAGCAAAATCCATATTCGTTTAGAGTTTAGAGAATTCAGTCATTCATATATGATGAATTTGTCATGTTCATATGTCTATAGTTTATCTATCTGGATTGTAAATGACTCGTTGACTCCGGCAAAATTGAACTATTTACATGCAAATAATATTATCGAAAATCGTCTTTTTCCTTTTACGTGTCGTCATTGTCTGCTTGATGGAATAAGACATACGTAAAACATCAAACCGGCATATATTCCATGCAAATGTTATGTAAATTAATTCTACTATAAACAAATACAACTTTTAAAAGCTTTGTTCGTCAGCCCGATGCAGATAGAATTAATTTCTTAATCCAATGAGGAAAAGGTCGCAAACATGGCGCGAAAAGTCGGCACCGCGATGATGTTTGTTTTCATTTTTTTTATCGTCGCTTTTTCGAATGTTTATTGTAAGCTTTTTTCTTTTTATGCCAGCGCCGCATCGTTGTTTTCATTGTGCATTTTTTTTTTCATTTTTTATATTTTTTTTTTACAATCATTAAACAGCTCGCGACTGATTTATTAATTTATCGGCGATAAGCGTACACTATTTACGAAGTTGCAAATTTATACGATTCGAAAATTCAATTGTGAAACGTAGTCCGCGTTAGGTATCTTTTTTTAAGCTGATTTTTCACAACAATATACTTAGCTATTATGCTCTAACGATTTACATGATTCTAGGATGCGACTATTTTATTGTAAATTTTTCGTTTCATCGTGCTAGAAATATACAGGGTGTTTCGGCTCAATAGAACCCCCTCCATACTACAAGTAGAGCAACACAAGTTGTACTCATGTAGCACGGATTGATTATCCAAAACATTGCAGGGGCTGCGCTACAGGTTTTTGAATTTTTTAACTTCAAGAAATTTGGAGTAATTTTTTAAAAATTTTCAATTTATGAACTAAAAATGGTAGAAATTTTCAGTTTATGCAAAAATAGCACAAATACAATGTAGTATTTCAGGTAAAAAAAATTAGGAGCATAGATGGTATAGTTCGTAAAATATGACGAATTTAATGTAAAAAAATGATTGAAAAATTTGAAAATTTTCTAAATTTTTGTTCATAATTTTTTAAAAAGCTCTTTTAAGCACCCAATTAAAAAAATTTTCTCGAAGTAACGAGGTACCCTCCATCACTTGACATAATTAAATTTTTCCCAACTTGTTTAGATATGATTGTTTCGTTAAAATTTTTTCTCTTTTTTCAAACAAAACATTTTGATGAAAAATAAATTTCTGCAAAAAACGTTCCTTTATTAAAACAGTTGCTCGGTTATTTTTTCTCTAAATCAATTGAATATTTTAATAAAAAGAGCTTTTTGTTGAAATTTTTATTTCCTTGGAAAATTTTTTTTAGAAAAATGGGGAAAAATTGTAACAAAACAATTTTTTTTCAACATATCTAAACAAGTTGGGTAAAATTTAATTATGTCAAGTGGCGGAGGGTACCTTGTTACTTCAAGAAAAATTTTTTAATTGGGTACTTAAAACCGCTTTTTAAAAAGTTATGAACAAAAATTTGGAAAATTTTAAAATTTTTGAATCATCTTTTTACATTAAATTCTTCATACTTCACGACAAAATAATAATCGAACTCAGGCGCTTTTGAATTGAAATATGCCACAAGCTATTTTAACACTTTCTTATAATTTTTCTCATTTTTGAAGTGATTATGAGGTTAGGTCCTCAAGCATCACATCGTGTGCAGAAAATAAAAGAATATTCAAATCCAGCGACTTTGAATTAAAAATTGGTAGGTCACTCAAATTTTCTCAATTCTTTTTCAAATTTTGACCATGTTGAGAGATGGTTGGATGTTGAAATCTTATTTTGAAAATCTATCGATTGAAATCAAAAAGGCCTTTATGGTAATTTTTTCAAGTTTTTAAACGGTAGCCTTAAAGTTCTATGCTTATTATAAAAATTTTATCATTCATCTCAAAAAGTTATCTTTTAACTTTAAAAATATTTACCACCGATCACGAATTTTATTTGAATTCGTAAATTTATTTTATTGAATTCAATGAATATATGTAAGTGCACCTAAGTATAAGTCTTCAAAATTGAGCCGTTTGGGAGAGAATCCCAACTGTACGAAAGTTACAAGCTTCCCCTCTCCCCCGGTTACCATAAAGTGCTAGGGTAAAAATGATAAAGATTCCTTCTCTAAACCAGCGACGTAGAACTCTCTAGAAAATTTTGTGTATAATTGAGGAATCCAAGGCCGAGTTTAGGTTGTTTTGGAATAGAATGAGCAAACTCCAGATTTTTTACAGAAAAACCATGTTTCTAACAAGGTTTTATTTTTCTTTTTTGAAAAAGAATGCTTTTAAATTTTTGTTAATCTGCATTACATTACACTATTATGCAACATGCAGTCTACATATGCTCACAATCCCGTATTTGCCTATGTTTCTGTGACTTTGAAAAGAGAAGTGGTTTTATTGCAGAACTAAAATATTTATCTGTTGAAAATTATATATTTCATCGTTATATTTCAATTTGAATTAAACGAAACAAAGATAACAGATGTATGCCTGGAAAATGTATAATTGTATATATTTACGTCTACCTTTCGTAGTTAGTGGGATATGAGCTCATTATTAAATAGCAAATGGAAAAAAAAAACGAACGGTTGAGAACAAAGTAGCATTACTCTTAACATAATCGTAGAATGCGTCGTTAAAATACTTTTTTTTTTTTTTTATCCATGTGTATGTAAAATTTTTCCATTTCGTTAATATTTCTCAAAATATCACCGTTTTCCATACTGCTTGATGCGGACTATAGCTTTTACAGCTGTGCCGACGAGCTATTATGTACAAGCTTTTTCTTTGTTCGTCGCATTTCTTTAACGATAATGTAACTTTTAACTCATAAAGTAACACTCGTAAAAGTAAAAGTAAAGATATATACGCATTTAAAAATTAAAAAAAAAAAGTTGAAGCCATTCTACAAATAAAACACTTTTCTATCCAATTAAATTTAAAAGCCAAGAGCTTTTACCTTTAATAGATATGTAGGTACCTCAATTATATGTATAACTTTTCTCTCATTATTGATATTTTAGTAATCTGAGCGTATATAAGATACATAGATGTTTTTTCTTATTGAAAAATTCTGTATAATTTTAATTCTTATCGAAAAGACTATTGTTGGGTGGGAGCAAAGAGGGTGAATATTTTTCTAAAACCCTTCTATTCTCCCTTTCCTTGATCAAATAATTAATTATCTGTTTTGCAATTCACCAAATGTTCCTTAAAATTGAATTTTAATATTGTTTTACAGATAGATTGGAAAGGAGAAATCTGTGACAATACTGATTGATTCATTGGGCGAATATATCGGTTGAATAAAATGAATAGGTGTAAGTACGTAGTGATTTTATATTTTCTGTAGTTATATTTCGATTGATGAAATTTACAATTTTTATATCAAGAACATATGCATTTAATACGTATATACGTATACCTAAGATGCTGCAATATTAGCATTTTTGCAGTATATAAAATGAATTTCTGAAAAAAATTAAATATGATATTAACATCGAAAGATGTTCAATAGGGAATTCTGCAAATTTGTGCAATCAATTTTAGCGTCAACAGCGGACTATCAAAATCCGGACAGTAAAAATTTTGATTGTTCAGATTTTGATGGCTTTTACATGAACAGTTGCACGTATGTTTTTCTTAACAATCAAATTGAAATTCAAGTTATTGATAGTCTGGATATTGATGGTCAACAGTTTACGGTCCACTATTAACAGTCCAGATCTTGTAATAGTCCACTATTGATGGTCAACTCTTGACAGTCTACGGTTGATATGTGGATGGCCAAGCGTTGATAGGTCTGGATGATCAAGAGTTGACAGTCCTAACCTTGAAGATGCGGATGTTGATAGTCTACCATTGTTGGTCAACTCTCGGCAGTCCACTGTTGACTATCAGCTACTAATGATCATGTATTAACAGATCTGGATCGTCAACAGTAAGATTATGTTTGATGAAAAATTTCAGCATTATAAAAAATTTTTAGGCACTTTTCCTTTTCGGGGAAAAATTCTAGATCATGGATACGTAACATATTCATGTCAACATTGTAAAAAGCTACTAAGTAGTTCGAAATTTAAAAAAATTTTCAATTTCAATTTTTTCAATGTTTGTTTTAATTTCCTATTTTTTTATTTTTACTTTTTAATTTTCTTTGTTTCTTGATTTTTTTTATTATTTTTAATTCAACTTTTTTCAGTTTTCAATTTTTTGAATTAAACATTTCCATGTCAACGTTTTGACATGAAGCCCAAAAATCATTCATCGTCATTTTTCATTGCGAGTTTTTAATCAAAAAATTAAGCTTCAAGACATATCCATGTCGGCAATTTAACATAAAATCCAAAAGTCATTCATACTCATCTTTCACCGCGAGTTTTTGATCGAAAACTTCAATTCAAAAAAATCAAAAAATGTTGGTCCCCATCTCTAAAACACTTGTATTAGGTTGGAGTGAGAAAAAAACATACCTTGGATTTTGACCGAACTCACATAGCTGATTGACTTTGAGTTCAAACCCAGCATACAAAATTTTGTGCACCTAGCGCAAAGGTGGGTGGAGCTATGGATCCTCAAAATGTGATTTTTCGTCCTTCGCATACCCTAAAAATGGTATAAGATCCTGTTCACAGGGCTAAAAATATGCGATTTGAGATTGGTTCAATCCGAGACTACTTTTGGCCCTCTACCAGTAGGTTGAAAAGTTACACATAGCAAAAATTAAGACTTTTTATTCTACAAAAAAATTGCAGTTTAAGTACGTATTACCTCAAAAAACGCATCCTTTAGGTTAAAATAGTTAGAACTTTTTGCATAGCAGTATTGCCAACTTCTGAAATTATTTCAAGACCCTGAATTATGAAATTTTAGCATGAAAAAAGCAATATTTTCAACTTTCATTGAGTAATGAAATTGACAGCCCTGCTATGCAAAACTATCCAACTATTTTGACATGAATTTACTTCCCTGAGCTAAAAAAAATTTTTGAACGCGTATTAAAGGTAATAGGCGCTTTAATTGCATGTTTTTTGAAAAATAAACATCTCGATTTTTGCGATCTGTAACTTTTCAAGCCAATGGTAGAGTGCCAAAAGTGTTCTCGCATCAAACCAAAAACACGCTAGGTGGATGCGAAACTCAAATCGCATCTTTTTAGCTCCGTGAACGGGATCTTACACCAGTTTTAAGGGGTGTAAATGAAGAAAAACTACGTCTATTTTCGAAAATGACGTTACATTGAGGACCCATAGCTCCACTTACCTTTGAGCTAGACGCACAAAATTTTGTATGGTGGGGTTTCAACTCAAAGTGAACCACCTTTGTGAGTATGGTGAAAATCCGAGATATTTTTTTTTCACTCCTTCCTAAGATCTACGTCAAAAGTGCTAAGCAATAGGGTGGGTCAAAAAAAATGATTATTTTTTTTTTCACTTGGTACCCTGAAAAACTGGTTGGTAGACACCTCAAAAAAATTCTCTCCACGTATGAGCTCTTAATTTTAATAGGAACGTCCTCCGCACA
>FIZR01026926.1:0-12629 GCA_900060175.1 Ferrisia virgata
GTCAAGTGCGAAGAGGAATTAAGAAGAGTAATGGTTGATTTTATGATTTCAAGTTTGAACGTATAAAATAAGTGTGAAAAGGAAAGTTTTTGATCAAAAACTCGCGATAGAAGATGAGTATGGATGATTTTTGAACTTAATGATAGAATGTCTAAAGATGAGTAATGTTTTGCGTTACGTTTTGGATTTGAAGTTTCTGATCAAAAACAATGAAATATATGATTATGAATGACTTTTGCACTTTATGTTACAATATTAACATGGATGTCCAAATAAAAAAATAAAAAAATAAAAGAAATTTATTTACTAATTTACTTATGAAATGTTAAGGGTTAAAAAATTTATGATGGTTTTTAATATTTGCACTTTATTTCAAAATGTCCAAGTTGAATAAATGTGAAAAAAAATTGGATGATTTACAATTTTTCCCTAAAAAGAAAGTGCCTAAATTTTTTGAAAAAAATTTCATCGTAAAGGAGTGATTTATTCGTCCATTTTATTCTCTCAAAGACAATTCTTAATTTTTTTCTCTTTTTTTGAACCATTCATACTGTATTTTTATGTGCTTTATTACTAATTGAGAACCCCTAAAAAAAGTAAAAGTGGGGAAAGCAGATCTTAAATGAACGAAGGTGGATGTACTCGGTCTGTTTTACTAAAAACTTGATGAAAAAAATTGTTTATCATGTGAAAATATTCTTTAAAAAACACGAAAAAAAAACATTCGTTAAGCATCCCTGAAAAGTAGCCCAAAGAAAAAAAATGAAATATTGATCTTAATCATGTGAAATTGATGTCCTACTTCCATTTCAAGAGGGTGTTATTCAAAAAAAATTTCCTTCATGGTAGTTTAAAATATCATGAAAAAATGTAAAATGTGACATTTTTTAAAAAACCCTGAAAGAGAGGTAATGATAAAAACTTGTTACTAATGATAATTCTGAGCTCAAATATGTATAATAAATCCATAAGAATTTTTTATTCGACTTTTTAAATTTTTTTAAATTTTCGAACTTTGACTGAGTTTTGCTATTTAAAAAAGGACCCCAAAGGACACCATTATTCTTATGGAGATTAACATGGGATGGTGTAGTGAAAATGGAAATAATACAATTTTGGTCAAATTATGATGAAATTGATGATTTGTACCATAAAACTTGAATATTGAACTAAATTGAAGTGATCCTAGTGAATTTTGACCTAAATAAGTCCACGGGGGGGGGGAGGGGGTGCAGTATTCTCAAGATGATATAAAAATAACAAAAATGTATCATAATTCTCCTCTTACGGTTCTTTCGGGATGAATACTCAATACATGTTTTTAAATATACCTTTCAAATATTTCTATTCATTTTTTAACCAGTGGTACCATTTGGTGGAATGCTATTCAAGATCTAAACCCTCATTTTGGATGTAATTTGATCGAAATTAAATTTTTTTTTCATTTTTAACATAGTATCCTATGTTAAACTCCATGGAACCAGGGGAACCCTTAGGGCATAGGTTAATATTATTATTTTGGACTCTAATTTCGGGGATCTTAACTTTACACCTGAATGAACAAATTTTCGTTGGGTTTTCGAAATTATTCGAAAATTTTTCAAAATTGAGCCATCTCACATTTGGTATGAATTTTAAAGTCATCTTACGAAATTTTAATCATTTTTTATTTATATTTTAATAACTACTATTAGATTTTCATATTTTTTTGCCATAATGATGTGCATTTTAACCACCTAAATCTCTCTTTCTATACAATTTGAATACTCTTCAAGGATGTTTGAGTGGTTGAGAGTGAAATTGACAAATTGACAAATAGAATGTAATTTTTTCGGCTGCTGCGCTATGATTTTCTAAAGAATAATCAAGTAAATGCACCCTTATAAATTACACAGGAAAGTTTCGAAAGGGGAGAGGAATAAAAAAATATATTTCAACTTTTGTTCCTACTTTTTTTTTTTTTTTTTTTTTTTTTTTTTTTTTTTTTCCTTTTTTTTTTTTTTTTTTTTTTTTTTTTTTTGAATAGTCTACTTAATGCTGCCTCACAAGTAATTATAGAAAGTTTTAAGGCGTGGGAAGGCAGAGCGGTATAATATGAATTTTAATTTCGAGTTGCCAACGCCAGTTTCATAGTTTTTTTTATGAAACTACCAGTTCTGTTTCATCTTGAATAGGTTTCGGTAACTTGTCCATATTTTTAGCCCCTGATTTTATAAGTCATATTGTATTACATACAATCCACCTACGGAGGATGGAGGGGGAACAGTATGGAGGAAATACGTTTTGGGATCCTAGAAGACCATTAAGACGATTTTGACCATGTCAGATATTTATTTTTATTTGCCCCCCCCCCCCCCCCCAACACCAAATATTTTTTTTTCCCCCCCCCCCCCCCACCAAAACTAAAAATCACTTGCTCAACTCAATACTGACCAAAACCGATCAAATTTAGGAAATCGGCTTTAATTGGCGGTAGATTTGATATTTTTGAGGGACGATGACCTTGAGGTCAAAATTCAGTTACGCCTTAATTTTGGGGAAGAGGTACTGAGAAGTGAAAATCGCAAAAATTGCTCTTTTTTGCGCCCACCGTTTGCGAATCAAAAGTCGCATAGCGTATCCACAAAATAAACCCCCTAGGTCAATTAGGAGAGAAGATATGAGGGGTTTTCTCCTTTTTAACTTTGAAAGCAAGCTTTTCCTTCCCTACCACTCTCCAAATTAAGTAAGGAAATTGAAATTTAGTATGTGTACTTGGTAGGAGCCATAGATGTACTTTTTGGGAAATTAAACTTTTCAGCCCCCTTGCACCCCACCGCAGGCCCGAAAAAAGGGACTTTAAGCGTTTTTTTTTTATTTTTTGAGATTGTACCACTTATATCTCCCCTCAAAATTGTGGTAGAAGGGTTAAATTTGGCGTGTAGATTTAGTAAGGGTCCCAGCTGTGATTTTTGAAGGTTTCAACTTTTCAGCACCCTTGCACCCCTTCCAGCCCTGAAAAAGTGATTTTTGGGTATTTTTTTTTCAATGTGTATCACGCATATCTTTCCTTCAAATTTTGCTGGGAAGTTGAAATTTGGCATGTAGGTTTAGTAGATGTCCTGAATGTACTTTTCGGGTGTTTCAAATTGTCGTCCTCCTTGTTCCCTCCTCGCAGCCTTGAAAAAGTGGTTTTTTGGTCAGTTTTTCTTATTTTCTGAATTTGTGCCACGCATATATTCCCTACAAATCGAGCTAAGAGGTTGGAATTTGGTATGTAGGTTTAGTACAGATAATTTTAGGAAAGTATGAAAATCTGTTCTTCGATAGGGAAGAGAGAAAAGGAGAGATATGAGATGAGTAGCTAAAAATGAGCTTTCATTTTCTTTTGCAACATTTGTAAAGATTTATTAGCTTGGAATTTTTTTTTTTAATAATATAAGAAAGATTCAAAATTTTTTGGCGTTTCTTACATATTTTTTGATACTTTATTAATTATACCTACGTACATAGGTGTTTTTAAAAATTCTGTGAATGGAAGTAGTTAAAGTTCGGTCGATGAAATTTTGAAAATTTAGATGACGTTTTAACCAACGATTGCACCCAATAAGTCGATAATTAGCTGAATAATTGCTTCTTTAGACTACTAACAGGAAAAAATTTTCATCTTTAGTTCAATATCGAATGCTTTCTAATTCATGCGCTCGTATAATTCATTCGATGAAAATGGCATACATATTGTACGAGTAATTATAGTACGACTCAATTAGACCAGTGCGACGAGTAAAAGTTGGTTGTATATATGCAAGTCGTTGTTAGGTATGCTATTTGAGCCAAAAGCAGCGTCATTTTTGCGGCGATTAAATTGATGAAAAGTTCGCCAACAAGTACGAGTACGACTGGAAGAACAATTAGGTTATATTTTCGAGTAAATTTATTATATAAAATCGTATTTGCAGAGTACTCGGCTTGCGGTACGTTGTTCAGTCTGTCAGCTGAAAACAATTGGTATATACTGGCACTTTCATTTAATTAAGTCGAATACGTTGTTTAATTTGAATTACCGACTTCTCTGTTTCTCTCTCACTCAAGATACGCTCGGTGACTCTGACGCGAAGTTGCTTGTATAAACTTGGCTGCTAGGCAATTTAATCACTTCGAGGAGCTACGTCTAATGTACGACGTTATCTTATTATTACTATTTATTTTTTTTGTATTTTTAATACTGCGACTTGTGAGAATCACCAGTTCATCTGAAGTGCGTAAATTTCGACTTGTAAGTGAAGATACACATTACACGTAGAGAAAAGTGATAATACCCTTATGTACTTTAGAGTTGGACTGGCGACCGGTGCGGTGCGGTGCGGCGCGACGCGCGGTACGTGGTCAAAAATCTCAATAGGAAGGTTGATTTAATTGGATTTCGCCAGAGTATCGTGATTTACAAACATTTTGCGAACGCGAATAACTCATCTCGTGGGATAAATCTTATAAACTATTGATCTCTTTGCGGTTATACAAGTTTTGCTCGTTGTGTAATAATATTCCTATAAGTATAAAGGTAGGTAAAAATCTTTCGGATAAATTTTCAGATATCTACGTTGGTTAGAGGGCCGCGTAGGTATCGCGGATTCGCGCACGTGCGTTATGGCAGACGAGATAATCTTAGGAGGTATTTTGGATTTATGTAGGAAAACCCGCATTAGCCTGTTGCAATCCCTTCGGAATTGGTTTAACTGTGATGATGGAACCGTCATCATTTGTTAGTTTCAAATTAGCCAGCTTCGTCTAGCGTGAATATTTAAACGAGAAAGCCACCATCGTTCGGTGTGTTTTTACTTCCAACCAACCAACCAACCAACCAACCAACCAACGTGGTATTATTAGTGAGAAACTTTTGCTCGGGGGTGGCTTTCGTGTCCAATTTTTTTCACTTCGTTTGAAGCGTGCATTTCTTTGTTACTTCTTATCTTTGTGATTTTTTTTCTCTTCTCTGTAATAGGCATACTTTGGCGACGTTGGGGAAATTTTTTCTAATTACAGAAATTTTCAGGAATTTTACGAAGCGGTAGAGGTGGTTGACAGGTTGTGAAGAAATGAACTAAAAGTCTAGGTCGAATTGTTGTTCGTGGTTGTTTTTTTTTTCTGTTGGTGCGAGAAGTGTTCAGGTTGAATTATCGTATTTTGTAAAAATTTTCATCACGTTTTAGACGAGTTATTTTTGTAATTTTTTTACCTCTTTATTTTATGAATTTTTAAAAACTGTATTTTATGGTCTGAGAGGGTGTTAATTTTTTTTTTTTTTTTTTTTTTTAAAATTTTAAAATAAAAAAAAAGTTTTTTTTTAAAAACTTTTTTTTATGGTCTGAGGGGGTGTTAATTTTTTTTTTTTTTTTTTTTTTGAAAATTCTAAACTAAAAAAGTAGTTTTTTATTAGGTTGGTTATATATATCCTGACCTAATTCGATTTTAAGCAGCTGAAGTTATAGTGTGTAGGTGTTTTGTCGAGATTTTTGGTTCATTCTCTGATTCTATCTGCTGAAGCTTTGATTGTGTGTGACTCAAGTCGAAAAATGGAAGCATATGAGAGATGTACTTGTTTCTTTTTTTTTATCTTAATCTAGTTTCTTTATGTGTTTGAAATACAAAGACGAGAAGGTAAAATTATGATGTCATGTTTTCCGTTCTTTGAAGTACGAAAAGTAATAAGTTGATAATGATTGGAAATTTTGGCATCTTTGATATTAGACGAGAGATTATGAGCTTTTAACAGTTCCTTATGTTTAAAGTTCATTGAACTTGTCTTTACATAGCCTACTTTCATGTACTAAGAAAATATTTTGCAAGTGAATGGAAATCGAGGTGATATTAAATGCTACCAAACGTCTTGAAGAAAAATTAGAGTATAATCTGAAATTTATATGATCCTGAGCTCATTTTACTTTACGAATATGATTTTACGTATTCGTAAAAACTTTACTGATGGGAAAAGTGCATGTACTGTTAGACTTTGATTTGTATAAAACTTGTATATTTTGTTGAAAAGAGCATTTAAAGGAACCCTCAACTCCAAATTTTTAGTTGATTAACTTGATTTCTCAAATTTTATCGAATTTTTAAATAATTTTCCGAAAGATAATGTGGAATTAATGTTGGCACAAATTACAAACTAATTTTTAAAAGTTGCTAAATTTTTTGCTATAATTTCCTCGCATACTGTACTTTCAATGGAAAAATTTTGAGCTGAGGTTTCGACCAGAAATCTTTTAATATAATCCATAGTTTTTACGTGGAAACTTGAAGTGAAAATTTGAAAAATTCAAAAATAGAAAATGGTGAAATGGTTTTCAGTGTTGTTGACCACGAACTTCTCAATAAATTAAAAGAAAAAAAAACAGTTTTTGGTAACCTTTTTGCAAAAAAATGAAAGAAGTGAAGTGGTATATTGATTCTTAGCAAATAGAAAACTCTGATTTCGATCATCAACTTACTAACTTACTAACTTACTTCCTTAATTTTCCTCCAATACGCTACACACTGACCCCCCTCCTCCCCACAAACAAACTAAAATTAAAAAACCACATGTTTCCTTTTTTCCCCATTTTTTTTTTGAAATTCAAGTAATATGCTAGTTTTAATCAGTGTGTTTGGAAAAAAATTGGCGATTGCATAAACATTTGATCTTTTACGAGCAATTTACATTTTTCCTCGCATTTTTCTCATTTTAATGGTGGGTTGGTGGCTACGCCCATGCTCGAGGGTCGTATTGCGAAAATAAGTGAGTATTAAAAATCAGCGACCTCGAATTTGTAACAACGGATGTGTCACTTAATTTTTTCATTTTTTTAAAATTTTAGTCACGACGACAGGCTGTTGAGGAGATTCAGAGGGATCAGATGAAAAAATTGAGTCAATATTTAATGTCAGCAAACTCGAATTAGTAAGAATCGATGTCAATTCATTTTTAACATTTCATGGATTTTTACAAAAATCTAAGACTACCCATGCCCCCATCTCCATGGTGTTTAAATGCCATTCGGAAATTGATCGTTTGAAACAAGCATAAAATGTTTTCTTCCTGTTATGTAGAAAATTTCCGCGAAAAGTGAGTCTTCTAAAGTTTGCCTTTAGGTTTTCAAAATTTTGACCATCGATTCCGAATCTGTTTTTGATTTTCTACAAAACGGCTGAGCTTGAAACGATGGCACTGCCGAAAGAAATTTTGTGCTCTAACCAAAGCATGATTTCTGAGTTCGCAGGACAAGTGTAATCTCTTGTTCTGTTTAGTTTGTCTTTTTGATTTTATTTTGGAAAAAAAAGTTTTTTTTCATTTGTACAATTTTTAGCTTGATTTTTTTGTTGGAGACCGAAGAACATTCTGGACGATCAGGCTCTGGCCATTATGCAAGGGCGGAGGGCTTAGAGCAATTTTAATCGCACCTCTCCTCCCTTCCTACTGGGTGAAAAAATTGAATTTTTTTAACGTTGAGAAATGTTAAACAGCGCATTCTGCAAGATTTTGATGGCGTGGATGTTGATGACCCTTAACATTGATGGTCTCCGGGATTTCCACATTCGGATCGTCAATGGTTGAATTATGTTTCGTAAATAAGTTAAATGTCATGAAAAAAATGTTGAGCAGTTTTCAAAATTCCTATTGTTGAAAAGAAATCAAGATTTTTTTAAAAGTCATGTCACTTCAGATGAAATTTGGACTTCTGCTGGAACTGGGGAAGTGATAACATAACGAATTTTGACAGCATTTTTTGTTGACGTTTAAAATGTTGGTAGTCCAGATATTGATGAATAACTGCTGACAATCCAGATGTTGATCATCCACAATTGATGGCCAACTCATGAAAGTTCACAATTGATAGTCAAGTGTTGATGGATTTGGACCATCAAGAGTTCACTGTTCAAATCTTGGTGCTGCAAGAGTTGATGGTCCACTATTGTTGGTCAACTCTTGACAGTTCACTGTTAGCGACTGGACCGTCAACAGTTGGATTATGTTTAGTCAAAAAGTTGAGCATTATAAAAAAAAATTATAAGCAGTTTTTCAAAATTCTGATTGTTAAAAAACATTACAGATGAAATGTGGACTTACGCTGGAGCATGGGGAGGTAAAATGCTCATAGGCTTAGGATCATATGTCAAGGGTTCGTTAGATGATATGTAATTGGATTATACCCAGATGAAAAATTGAAACGCCAATAATTGATAAAAAATCAATTACATTCATGAATTTCGGATGAGAATCCTCTGACGAGTTTGGTGCGATGTGGAAATTACTTGGCATTTTTTAAAATAACGCTCAACTTTTTTGTCAAACATAATCCAACTGAAGACAGTCCAGATTTGTGAACACTTGATCATTAGTAGTTGATGGTCAACAGTGGTCTATCAAGAGTTGACCAACAAAAGTGGACCATCAACATCCATGCGGCGGACGGTCAACAGTTGATGCTCAATTCTGTTTTGTCAAAAGTTGACCATTAATATCCGGATTAGCAACATCGTGAACGTCAACTTAAATGCTAAGAAAAAAAAGCCGAGCAACTTTTCAAAATTCTTCATGTTATCACTTCTTTAGTTCCAGTAGAAGTCCAAATTTCCTCTGAAGTGACATAACTTTAAAAAATTTGTGATTTCTTTCCAACATTAAGAATTAGGACAGTTTACCATCAAAGTACAGACAGACCATTAATGTCCAGATTATCAAAATCTGAACAATCCAGATATTGACTGTCCGAATTTTGATGGTCAACTGTTAGCAATCAACTGTTGACACTGAAATTGATTACACAAATTTGTAGAATGCGCTGTTAAACATCTTTCTATGTTAAAATAAGCTAAAACCCCTTCTTTTGGAACCATTGAGCAGACTTATATCCTACCTGCCTCCTCACATTTCCTCCCTCCGCTCACCAGCCGACAATTCTGTCGTAAACTGATATCTATAGAATTCCGAATATGAATTGAATCTGTTCGGTCTGATCCAGTTCAGATTCAGTCTGTGAAATTTTCGAGTACACTCCTGAATGTGAATTCAATTCTATGAAACGGATAAGAAAAAAAAAAAATCTAAAAAAACGTCCTACTCTCGGATGAAATGCAAGTATAGGACTTCCACTATGGAAAAAAATCTTCTTACGCGTATACGACGACTTATATTCGTATGTATAAAATGGCATATCGCTATACGAAGAATAAAGAATATGAAAAGTAAAATAAAATATAAAATAAGAAAAATTCTACCATATTCATCAAATATGTTCGACGTTGAAATTTCAGTTAGGAAATCTCGAACTATAATTTAACTTCGGTAAAACACAATAGTGATGCGAGAAGACCTCGTATACTGGTAATTTCATTCGGTATGTTTCTCTTCCTTTTTTTTTCCTCAACTCCCAACGGAAACGAATATAGATACAGACTATACGAATGTATTTGTATAAGTTCGTATTTCATCTAGTTGAAAATTCTTGTAGTTAGTGAACAGTCTTATTTACGTAGACGTATTCGCGTGCTAGGTAGATAGAAATACGTCTGTATGTACGTCTACGTATGCCCGAGATAAAAAAATTTTTCGAGATGGAAAGTTTATCCTGCCAATGAGATGATATAGACAAGAGGTGTGTGGAATGCATAACAATTGTTGGTGGTCTTCGATGACGGCGGTTCAACGTTCGGCATCTTAGTATTTAACCCATTTATACGCTTTTTGCTCGTCATCTTAGGTTCCTGACGATATTTCAGCTCGCAAAACTTTGAACTTTTTATTGCTTATACTCGAATGTAGAAAATGTTCCAGTTTATTGTGTATGAAAATTTCAAATTCAGCTATTTCGTCGTGTTTAGGTTTTTTTTTTCAAAAAAAAAGGGGGGCTGCTGGAAGGGCAGACAAAAAAGAGTTAAACGATGAAATAGTAAAATGCGGTTTCAACTTTGATAGTTTTTTATAGGGTTTCGAATGATGTAGAAATATGTAAATTTGCTTTGAGAGAAAGGGATTTGGTTTTTTGATAAGTTTTTATTTGCTACCTACGTACGAAAGTTTTATGCTCATAGTTTATCAACAGGTGTAGTAGAGAAGAAGGGGTTACTATCGTGATTGTGATTCCAATATTAGCATTAACGCTAGCTAGAATTTTGTAATATGAGCTAGAAAAGATACAGCCTGCTTAAAGTATGTAGCTCAAGGTCATGGTTAACTCACGTGCAAGATTTATTAGTTTCAAAAAAGAGAGAAGAAATCATGCGTACGAATTTTTGGAAAAAAGTTTAAAATTTTTCCACGCCACGTTAAAATTTAGGCGAATAATATATACGCGAGAGAAATTTCTTCGAATTGTGGTTGAATACGAATGCAACGAAAAAACCTATGTCAATTTGTGAAATTTTTTTCTATGGAAGGAATTTGTGTGGTATCGCGTATTAGGCCTATACAATCATTTTTTTTAACCTATTAGTTTGGTGTATTTTCTTTTCACGTTTGATTGAGTTCGGTGAATATTTTAGCATTTCAATCTAGCCGAAAAAAGTCGTCCATGTTGGAAATTATCAAGGGAGACTCGTGTAACGTGGGTTCGATGTAACGTGAGTTTCTGTGGTTCTGTGGGACGTGTAACAATTTTTTTTTTTTCAAAATAAATAGATATTATATAGGATGTATATCTCATTAATAATACTTGTACACGAGTTTTAGGAAAATTAGGTATGGCTTTTAGGCAATTTTCAGTAATTGAAAAATTTTTTACGGTCTGGATTTTTCCAATTTTCAGGTGCTTAAAGAAAAACTTTATGCTAATGTAAGCCTGAACTTGTTTACTATTGAATGGTTAGTTTTACGGCATAATTGATTTTTTTGGAAAAATTTCATCAGAAAAGGAGGTTGTAAAAAAAAATTGAAAACCCGAAGGGTATTACGTTTTGTGTTGTGGTCTTTGGAGTAATATGTAATTTTTTTTCTTACTCTTTTTCTACGGTCTCATTTTAGCGATTTTTATTTCTCAACACGTGTCAATTTTTAGCTTCGATGGTTTAGTTTAGACGGACAGTAGGCTTGATTTAAAAAAAAAAAAAAAAAAGAAAAAAAGAAAAAAACTAGTATGATCAGTAAAGTTTGCTCAAAAGATCCTCTCTTCTAATCTTTATTGGAGGTTCACTTCTGGATAATGCGTAATTTTTTAATTCTCCAATGGACTGTTTTAAAAGCGACCTCTTGGTTATTTTCGGCCTTCTTAAATGTTGAACGTGCTACAGGACTTGGTGTGATTTACAAAAAAATATATATATATTTAAAAATTTTTGGAATCTTGAAACGTTTTATAACTTTTATAAAAGAAGTAAAAAATATAACGTTTAATTCAAACGGGTTGCATATGAAAAGGATAAACTACAGGTGAATTATGAATTGCTCGTACACTCTTATTGCAAACTGATTACGTATGAATGGTACTCGATCAATTCTAAACGATATGATAAGCCTCCCTCACTTGGGCGAGAACCGTTTAGAACTTCTTTGCCTGTGATTTGATCTTCTCAGCTCAACTGCCAGTTGCATAACTGTAACTGGCACATTCGGGTTAGGTATTTCACCTATTGGATCGACGATGGATACAGGCTCGGTAGGTATTGACACAGTATGGTCAATGTGTCTCTTATGTAGTCTTGCTTGATCATCCTGAATTAGATTGGTCCACTGCGCCTCGACATGTTTAAACTATCCCTACATTCCATTGGATTATTAGGCCCTTGAATGAGCGGAAACTTACACGATGGGACTGACCCATCTTTAGACACGAGTAGATCGAGCAGTATTCTGTCATTCCGTCCGAACATGAGCTCGTAGGGTGACTTTCCAGTAGTGGACTGCTTTGTAATACGATAGATCCATAAATGCTGTGTGCAAATTCGTATTCGTTATCACCCCCTCCCCCCACCTACCGTTTTCAGGCTTCTCTTGATGTCTGTACGTATCACTTTGCCTGTCCATCGATTCTGAGTGGTACACTGGGGAAGTTATGTGATAGACCCCTGCCATACTCAAGAATTCTTCAAATTCTGTCACTGGAAATTGTGGTCCATTATCTGTTACCAGGGTTGTAGGTAAATCTGTTCATCTCATCATTATTCCCTCAGACCATTTTGTGTAGCCGTCGACTAAGGGCAAAAAATTCTAGCCATAAATTTCAGCATGGCATTGTCCTTGGAGAACAGGTTTGGTGAGGCGGATTCTTCTGAAAAACCGAAGATTCAATATTCTTGTCTAAACTTGGCGAATATATTTGTACATAGACTCGTGCAATTTACTTGCATCTCACAGGTCCAAAATGTCTAGGGTGAGCTTTTGTGTTGTTCGTATTTTATTTTCTAATTTTTTTGTCAGCGACCATGTTTGTGCTCCGTAAGTTATTACTGGGACCAGACAAGCATTAAATATTTGGCTTTTTTGTTTTATTTGGAAAGGTCCTTTAAAAATTCTCTTCAGCGACCAGTATTTTCTCCACACCATTGCAACTCTTCTATCTATTTCTTTTTCAGTCGATTTTTCTAAGCTTATGAGTTGTCCAAGATATATGGTATGATCAACTTTTTCAATTTTTTTGCTTCCTAGCAGCAGTGGGTGTGGATAGGATTCGTTTGTT
>FIZR01026929.1:3441-31301 GCA_900060175.1 Ferrisia virgata
TACACTCTTTCCCTACACGACGCTCTTCCGATCCAAAAAAAAACTACCGAAGGAATAAAACAAATATTTTACTCTTGAACTAACGACAAATTTCCAGAGAATGTATTAAACAGGAAAATTTCATTAAATTTCTGCCAATAAGGGTAAAGGTACGATGTATTGATATTTTTATGCAATGGTCATTGTGATCCGCGTACCTTTACCTATCTATATACCCTTTGCTTAAAGGTACCAGTAAAATATAGAAAATTGATCAGGCTGAGCTTTTCGTTGGTGTATTTGGTAATTACGTATCATTTCGTTAAACTTATACAAATACACCCTGGCATCAGTCTACTTGCCTATCCATTTAACCTACTTATTACCTACCTAGCTATGGACACGATGAACCCTACCTAATGAAACAAATTACGATGAAAATTCATTTTGATATGTATGACAGCAAAGTAATTAAGTGCCATAATCGAATAGGTATAAATGGTACCCAGAGGAAGAAAGGAGAAAAGAAGGATTAGAAATTTGTAAAAAATATACACGTATCTAACCGTAAGGTATATTATATTAATATTATAATACTCGTAGCAAAAGGACACCCATATGATGGTGAATTTGATTTAAATGCACCATCCTCGTTTTACATATCTACCAACCTACCTACCTACCTACCTACCAACCAACCAACCAATAGCCATACCACAAGGTACTAGGCGCAATAAAATTTAATATTTTTCATATTTTAAAACAGCTTTCAAAGTGCAACGACCGCGACCCCTACGATATATGACGATGATGCGAGCACGTAAATACAAATGGGGGGCTACCCTTTTGAAAATGAAAAACGAAAGAAGAAAAAAAAGAGAGTAAAATGAAGAATTTTTACGCATTCGTGGCAGCTTGGAACGAACGACTCGCAATGTACGTAGATGCATTGCGTGGGAGACTAGCATAATAGTAATAATAATAATAATAGATAACGCATGATGAATTATATCCTACTTATAGGTACTCAGCTACTCGCCATACTCTCATATTATACTTACTGGTATCGTACATAAAGGATTACGTCACATAAAACTGGACCCGGAATCCGGCCTCGGCCGATTTCATTATGCTACCAGCTAAACGTTAACATGTGCAGCATTGCTCGAGTTGGGGGAGAAGTCAACGTTCAACAAATCGTCCCCATCATTTCTTCTTCTCTCCGTCTCCGTATTATAATAATAATAATGGCTAGATACAGTATTTCGACGACCATAGCACGATGCACGTGATGTCATAAGTGCAGCATGTTTGTAAAATACATATTTAAATTAAAAAAAAAAAAAGAAATGGCCGCCATGTGGAAATTCTCAATAAATATGAGAGATTTGGTACAATGGAGGATGGATCGAATCGGATAGGATAGAGTGGGTTTCCATTTTCAATTTATTTTTCACACTTTTTTAAACTGTTCGTTTACTGCAGATGAGGCAGGCTATGGTAGGGTTTCGACGTTGAAAAAAATTACCATCAGCGAAAAACTCGTTAGAAGGTGTTGCGTTTTATTTTTAAAAATTGAAAAATATTTTTTGGCTGGCTCGCGCTCGAAAAAATACCAACTTCTGAGCAAAAATGAAAAGAAAAAGGGTTGTAATGTATTTTTAATGAAAAAACGCATTATAAACGGAGAAAAATAATATTTAGAGACTAGGTAATTATATTATTACTATCTCGAAATTGTCGTCGAGAGGTGTTTTTTTTCTCCCTCGCAGGTAAAATACGTGCGAATTTTTTTCACCCTCGAGGAGTCGAGTAGTTACTACAGTTAGCCTGATATTTTATGTCATATTGTCAATGAAAAACAGCATATTACAGACAATCGACTTACGGCGAATTGAGGGGGTAGTATCAACGATACACGTTTTGAGGTCCTCGAATACCATTGAGACCATTTTTGGCCATGTCAGATATTTATTCCTTTTTTATTTTTATTACCCGTAACTAAAAATCATTTACTCAGCTCAATACCGACCAAAGTCGGTGAAATTTGAACAGTAGCCTTAGATTGGGGCCCAATTTGTATTTCTGAACAGGATCGATCTTTGGGTCAAAATTCAGTCATGCCCAAATTTCGAGGGAGCAAGTGCTGAAGATCAAACATGGAAAAAATTCTCTATTTTTAAACCAATTCATAGAAAATCAAAAGTTGAATAAGATGTCAAAAAATCAGCCCAATAGGTAAATTAGGAGCGGCGATATGGGGGTTTTCTCCTTTTTGACCTTGAAAAAAATCTGTTCTGGGGTTATTTCCCCTCCAATTTGAACTAGAAGGTTAAAATTTGGTATGTGGATTTAGTAGAGGTCCCGACCTTTTTAGCCTCATTACACCCTCCTCACATTCCAGAACAGGTAGATTTTTTTTGTAGATTTTTCTCATTTTTTCAGTTTGTCTCAAGCTCATCTCTCCACTCCAAGTTATAAGCTAGCAGGTTGAAATTTGGATTGTAGATTTAGTAGGGGCCCGAAATGCGCTTTTTCGGATTTCAGATATTCATTCCACCGTTTACCTGTACCCCTAACACTATAGAAAAAAGAACTTCCCGTTGGGCATATTTTTTCAATTTCATGAATGAACAATTCGCATACCTCCTCCCGTTTATTAACTGAATTTCCTATGCCATATTGCCAATTAAAAACCAGGCTATTGTTAACTAACGTCCGAGATGGCTGTGGTGTGGGTGAGAGGGGGAGGGGGAGAAAGAGTATCAACAAAATCCGTTCTGAAGTTCTGCTAGAAAAACAATTACGACCAGTTTTAGCCATAATTATTTTTTCATTTTCCCTGTCCCTCCCCAACCTTCCATCTTCTTTTTTCCCTTATTCCTTTCTTCCTCTCATCCTTTCTTCCTTCCTTTCTTTCTTCCTTCCTTTCTTTCTTCCTTCCTTCCTTTCTTCCTTCCTTTCTTCCTTACTTTCTTTCTTCCTTCCTTTCTTCCTTCCTTTCTTCTTTTCTTGATTCCCTGCCTCCCTCTCCCCATCTTTGCTTGCTTATTTCCTTCCCCCCTCTCACCACCTCCATACTTCCTTGCTTCCATTCTTCCACTCTTCCTTCCTACCTTCCTTTCTCCCCTCCCTCCTTCCTTCCCCCATCCGTACTTGCTTGCTTACTTCCCTGCTTCTTTGATTCCTTGCTTCCTTCTCTCTCTCCATACATCCTTGCTTACTTACTTGCTTGCTTCCTTTCTTTCTACCTACTTACTTTCCTATATTTGATATAATATGAGTGGGGAAGATCTGGAGTCAAACTTCACTTATGCCTAAATTTAAAGGAGGCAGCACTGATGGGATGAAATTGCAAAAGTTATTCGTTTTCAAACTGTTCGATAAATAATAAAAAATAGCATAGCATACCCAAAAGACAATCAGCGACGTCAATTGGGATGGTATGTATTAAAGGGAGAGGGGGTATTTTCCTATTTTGACTTTGAAAAAAATTAATTTTCCGATTGTCCGTATATTTTTCATCCACATTAAGCTACAGGGTTAAAATTTGGTATGCAAGTTCAGTAAAGCCTGAAATAAGCCTTAGGGCGGGGTTTATTTTTTAGCTGATTGAAACCCTTCGCAGTCTCGAAAAAGTAGTTTTTTGGACGATTTTTCTTCTTTTTAAGTTCGTTACAATCTCCTCGAAATTAAACTAGGTGAACAATGGGGTTGAAATAAAGCGAATAGATTGGGTAAGGTTCTTATAAATATGTTTTCTGAGAGTTTCGACTTTACATCCTCATTGCACCCCCCTCACAGCCCCGCAAAAGTAGTATCATAAATTAAAACAGAGGGTTGAAATTTCGTGAGTGAATTCAGTAAGGATCCTAAATGTGCGTTTTGAAAGTTTTGATTTTTTAGCCTAGTTTCACCTTGCTTCTGTCCACACCACCACCACCCCCACCACCACCCCCTCCCCCGGCTCTGAAAAAGTAGTTTTTTAGGCGGGTTTTCGTATCTTTCAAGTTGCTTACAAAGGATTTTTTTATTCTGTGATTCACGAAAACTCAATATTTCGCAAAAATTGAATTGATTAAACATTACGAGGCTTTTTTGACGAATTTATCATTTTTTGTAAAATTTATAAGGTGTTCATGAAGTTTCCCCGATGGTTTGAAAAAACCCAACCACGTGAATTTTATCAATTAAAACGTCAGAGTAGTCGAAGAAAATTCCATTTGCAGACAAAAATATAGTCATCGATGTGCTTCCCAGAAATTTTATGGAGATAATTTAAAAATCGAAATGTGTCAATCCTACACTGGATCTGCAAAATCCCCCTCTCCACCCTCGATGATCTTGTAAAACATATACTAGCCCTGTTGAATTTCTAGTGAGGTTATATTTCCATTTTGAGTAGAGAAGAAATGTTCCTAGCCGCCTTCCAATAATTTTATGGCTTGGCATTTTCGTACGAGTACGTTTTTTATTCGTTTTTCAAATAATGCCCACGTTCCTGTATTAGAATTGGTAAAATTTTTACCCCTACGAATTTTAAACGAGCCACGTATTTTGGTAAATTTTTTATCGTCAGTGATGTTTGATCTTGAATCATACAACGATGTGAGTATAATAATAAAAAAAAAAAAAAGGTAGACGTGAAATTCAACTAAAAACTATGCAAGTAGGTAAGAAGATAGTTACCATATAGATTTTCTTTGTACACCACCGTCGCATTCCATCGTATCGCGAATTAAACATCTTACTAACCCCGTTTTGAAAATTACTTTTGTCTCACACCCTTTCGGATGCTCATCTTCGTCTCGTCTCGACTGGCGAGCTCGTTAAAAAGAAAAATCATATCGCATTCTTAATACTTTCGGTACATTCCGTTACACTGGTGCAGTTCAACTTTAAAGTAGTGTTGGGGTAATAATAAGAAAGACAAAGACCGAGAGCTAGGAAGGCGAAAGAAAAGTAAGAGAAAGGAGTGAAAAAAATACCCAACCGAACCAAATCGCTATAATGCTGGTAGTATTACTAGTACTAGTGGTAGTAGTAGTAGTAAAAGAGAGAAAAAAAAGGGTTAATATAACGCGAAATTATCCGCTAACTACAAAGCATCTTGGGCTAATTTTTAATATTCTTTTCAATCTTTTTAATATTATTCCTTCAATATCTATCTGCTTTTTCTTTTTTATTTTATTAAAATTTCATTAAAGTAACCCTTTTTTTCCTTCTTATTCTTCTTCTCCTCGCATTACTGATGATTTAAATTATTTTTCGATTTTGACGTTCGATGTAAAAGGGTTTTAATTCTAATACTTTTTTTTTTCATTTTCATTTTGTTATTGGCTCTTTTTTTTTTTTTTTTGTTCTGCTGTGTTGCGTTGAGCTCGAGTGTCCGAAATGTAGGCGAACGCCAAGTTTACCATATGTGCTTGTTGTTTAGTTTAAAAGTCGTGTGCAGTCTGCAATTTTGAGTTCGAATTTTAAACAGACATTTAACGAACACGAAAAAAAAATATCAGCCAAATTTTGTGAAATATTTGAGTTACCTACGAGTTTTGTTTGTTTTATTTTTGCAACTTAAGTGCTGGGAGGAAGATGTTGATTTTGGAAAGCACATGCAGGATCCTCCCTCTCTCCCGCCTGTAAATTTGCTTTTCAAATTTTGTCCCCTCTTCCCTGGCTTAAAAAGGTAGATATGGGTGGTGAAAAAATCCAAGTATGCCAAGGCTTTTATACATACTCACACGTATCCGTATATACTTGCTGATTGCACCAAGTAGGCCTATGTAAGTATTTTCTATATGGTCACGAACTTTACTTACGCGTACCTGTTCCTACAAATACACAAATCCAACGAACCATTCTACGTAGTATGTAGCATCTACCTCACCTGGTATACCCGAAAGCGAACCCAATGTATAAATCATGCCAGAAGAAGACACAAGCACGCGTCCAACCTGTCTACATAGAACCTTCGTTGTAAATCTTGAAAACGAGCTAATTTACATCTTTACTCGTCGATTTACATGGTATACGAACGTGTATTGAGTGAGATGAAATAATAGGTTGTAAGTAAAAGCTGTGGAAATGCGGTATACTGGTTTGAGAAACTTTTTTACTTTTTTTTCTCCTCAAAAGGAAACTGAAAAAATGAGATCTGATTTGAACATTTTTTAGACCGATTTTCTAGGAACATATTGCCAATGAAACTCAGCCTATTACAGTCTATGAACCAACGACTCATGGGGGAAGGGGGGAGATTTCAACAAAATCCGTTTTAGGGTCGTAGAAGACCATTACGACAATTTTTAGCCCTGCCAGATATTTATTTTTATTTTTTCCCTCCGAAGACTAAAATCATTTACTGTGCTTGAAACCCACCAAAATTGCTCTAATTCGATCAATCGGCCCAGTATAACAATGGAATAGAAATACATGAGTGGGGATGATTTTGGGCCAAAATTCAGTTATGCCCAAATTTGGGGGAGGAGGTGCTGAAGGGTTCGAACCGTAAACATTGTTCCTTTTTGAGCTAATCGATAGAAAATCCAAAGTTGCCTAACATATCCAAAAATCAGACTCTTGGGTCAATTGGGAGGGGAGATTTCCGTTTTTGACCTTGAAAAAGAGCTGCTCCTTCCCTATCTCTTCTTCAAATTGGGGCAGAGAGTTAAAATTTGGTATATGGGTCCTAGATGTGTTTTTATGGGGTTCTGACTTTTCAACCTCATTGCACACCCTCGAAGCCTTGAAAATGTAGTTTTTTGGTCGGATTTTTCTCTCCCCTCCCCTCCCTTTCTATACTAAAATGATTAGCTCTGCTCGATACCAACCGAAATCACTGCAATTCGGTCAATTGGCTCAGCTTGGCTGCGGATTGAATATGCATGAATGGGTACAAAGTCGAGTCAAAATTCAGTCAAGTCCTAATTTGATAGAGGGGATACTGATAGGCCAAAAACACGAAAATTGTTCTTTTTTACGCCTACTGATAGAGAATTCAGAGTCGTATAACATATCCAAAAATCAGACTCTTGGGTCAATTGTGAGCGGTGATTCTCCACTTTGCCCATGCAAAAGGTCTGTTCCTCCCCTATCTCCCCGCAAAATTGAGCTAGGAAGTTGAAATTTGATATGTACATCCGGTAGGAGCCTTAAATGTACCTAGGCTTTGGGTAGGGGACTCTCAACTTTTCAGCCTCATTGCACCCCCTCACAGCCCACCTTGAAAATGTATGTAGTTTTTTGGTCCATTTTTTTTTACGATGGAATTTGCAAATAACTATGCAATTAAAAACACCGAATTACTTACTTTTCAATTTTTTTTAGCTTGTATAAATTTCATAACCGTAAAACTATTCTAAAATTTCGCTCGTCGAAGTATTAATAATTTTCTCATTGTCATCAAAGTACTTTCTTGTGGCACCTACTAGAGTGGGTTAAATTTTGTTTTTGTTTTTGGCTAAAAATCGACTGTAAAAAGAACATTATAGCCGGAAAAGAAGGGTGAATCGGTCCACAACTGAGATTTTCAAACTATCTAGTAGAAGTTGGTCTTAATGGTCTGAAAACTCGCTGGTATAAAAGTGAATTTTTCTCAAAAAATGCGACAAAAAACTGTCCATAATTTTTACCTGACTGTGTACTTTTTTCATCCACAGTTAAAATTTTATCAGAAAATAAGTTCTTCTCCCTTCTATTTTCATTCTACCTCACTCAGTATACACCTGTACCTACTAGGGCCTTTCAATTTTGTTTTTTTTTTTTTCGAAAAATGGAGGGGGTATGGGAAAAAAATTGCGAAATGACGTCGAATGAACGTAGTAAAAGTTATGGGTCTCTAACTTGACCCTTATCACACTCTTTTTTGATTTAAATTTACAAAATTCACGTGATATGCAAAAGAATAAATATTTAGAAAAAAAAAAGTTTTACTTTTCAAGGGTTCCAAAATTCTACTTAAAAATGGAAAAAAATCAATTATTAAAAATTTTTTCAAGGTAATAACGTAAAAATTCGAAATCTCGTCATTTTTTATGACATAATAAATGAAAGTATTATCCATACATTTTGTTTCCTTGCGAATAAGAAATTCGTACATTTTATGGCAAATGTAGGAATACATTGAAATACAATTTGCGGACATCGGATAGGCTAATAATCACGATTATGCATAATTTCACGAGCAGTTACCCCGCGAATGCCATTGTCCAACGTGTGTGTAAGGAGATGTCGAAAAAGTCATAAACGATTATTAGGAATATTTTTTATCATATTAAAGTATTTCATAAGTCACATAGTTTTAGATTTAAACACTTGAATGAGAAATTTCAACTCATTTGCGAATCAGAATGATCGCCATTTTGAAAGTTCAGCCAACTTTCAGTTTTGGTAAAATGGCTTGAAATACTCCTTAAGATGTGCCTTCGCAGAAAAATCATGTTCCTCATGATCGGCGGGGGGGCGGGTGGATTTTTTCTTCACTTACATGCCACGCGAGTAGAAAATTACCCATAACAAGCGTATAGCATACTTCATGCGCGGTTATATCGCAAACAAGACTGTTTCACTCATGTTGCGATGCATTAAAAAGATTCTAAATTTTATGGGGAACATTTTTGGTCCTATAAATTTTTATCGTAAGTCTTACGGTTTTCGAGTTATAAGCGTAAATATGAATTTTCAGGCCACCTGTCAATTAAAATAGCTGCCATTTTGTAAGTTCAGCCAACTTTGATTTCGGGTAACATGGCTTAAAATGCTCTCTAGGATGTCTCCTTTGAGGAAAAACATATTTCAGGGGATCGGTGGGGAGGGGGGTGCACTCTTACCCCCGCCATATGCCGGACCAAGAGCCTTTGTTCGAAATACGAGCCTGGCTTATAAATTATTTTTATATTTTACAATTATCAGTGGAATTTTTTCAAGATTTCCGGCACAATGGACTATATCAACGGTCATATTTACAAGGAATGGTCATTTTTAGGAAATAAATAGATGTTTTTTTTTTTTTTTTAATTAAGTTTTCTCGTACCTTGAGTATTTGGCTATTTTGCAACTATTGTAACCAACCCCAACGTTTGCAGTTTTCCAAGACAAAGGGCTCAATTCGGACCATCCTTGCACGTAACTAGGAAGGCGACTTAAGAAAATAGCACATTTTTTTTGGAAATTATCTCATCCAAAAAAATTAAAAAAAGAAAAAAATTCTCGGCTATAAAATTATTTGTATAATATTGGCCATCGTATCGGCGTACTTTACGAAACACCTTGTACGATATAAAAATGACAATCGTTAAGTAACAAATAACAAATTACAAAAAACAACACGAAGATGAAGGAGACGCACGGCTACGACTACACAGCTACGATGCAGTGGTGGCGTGTAAAAAAAAAAAAATTATAAGGAAAAGAACTACAACGTTAAAATATACACACTTATAAAATGAGAGGAAAAAAAAAAGAAAAAGAAAAAGAAGAAGCGAAAAAAAAAGGGGGAAAAATGAAAAACGATTATCATTACCTTTTAAAAGCATCGGAAAATGAAAATAAATTATGAGGGTTTTTCGTTATTTTTTAAGTATTGAGTAAATTAAAGGAAACGAGCGGTTTTTCTTGTTTGCTGTCGTTCGGCAAAAATCGAAAAGATTTTTAATGGAACATTAACACCTCTATTAAATTGCTGCAGTGATACATAAAATGTTGCATTATCTGTACAATTGTATCTTAAAAATAAAAATAAAATAACGAAATTAAAATTCCAATACGTATTCTTCATTGTTCAGTTAAGTTTGTATGGGTTAAAAAAAACTCTTTATTTTTCGAAATAATATTCAAATCGAAGATCTAACGAAGTGTCGATCAGCTATGATCGAATATGCACTACGAAGTGGCGTACAATCACAAACTGGCCAATGAAAAAGGTACCCTAACCTAAATTAGTTGATTAGAAAAACCATTTGAAAATAACAGTTAATCGTGCTTCTTTACTACCTTTCCTCATCCTCGTCCTTCTTCGGTTTTTAATCGACGTCCAACATGTTTGAAGCACCCAAAAAAGATATAGATCTGCGATCGTAATTCTGCTGCGCAAAACACGATCTGCAATCACATCTCAAACAAACCAAATGTAACAACGCTATTTTTCGAACCCATTCGCAAAATAAAAACGATTAATTTGTGAAAAAGGCTGTAAAAAAAAGGGAGTGCGAATCGGACGATGGGTACACAAGGTACCTTAGTTAGCTGCTTTTTTTTGCCAACGTGATACGAATTCTATTGGCTGTTTAAAAATATGGCTTTCATTTCATCGCATCAGCATCATTCACCATCACCTTCCTGTGAGCTATACCCTGTACTTCGAATGAGGAAAAAATATAATCTCAGTAATATCCGTCCTTAGGCAAATAAGCATACCGAGTGTTGGTATCGTTCACACGAGTAAATTTTTTGTTTTTTTTTTTTCTCAATTAAAACCTGCAAACCGTCATCGCCACCGCCGTTACAGGTTCTCTCATTCGAATAGATATAATGAAAAGAGGTAATTATTACACCTAAATTATCGGCCAAAAATACGCAACAAGGGTCCGTACTGCATAGGCATTAGGTAGGTATATTGTACCTAAACGACACGTCGTCCTTCGTCCTACTACCAAAAACAAAACGAAAAAAAAAAAAAAAGAAATAAAAGAGTACATAGTATACCAAAGATCCATTATCATAACGAGTTTAAAACAAAAGAATATTAATTCGTTAGATTAATCCCTTTTTATATATCTTCGAACAATTTTTTTTTTCACCTTCAATCCTGGTATAGTTGGAGAGGTGAAAAAAAAAATCTATTTATTTTATTATGCGCATAATACTTCTTAGGCGAGTACCTAGAAGGGATCGATTGTCCTCTTTCCTGCCATCGTACCCTTACGTTCCCAAGTCCGGTCCCTTTTGAAATTCTTATTAAATTTTTAAAGACCGTTAGAAGTCTTATTGTTTTAAACAACGTACACGTACACGCCAGCAAAATAATATACCTATATACTTCCTGTTCGCACTCATACACGTATTTATCATACCTATTTGATAAATGTAGGGAATTGGAGTGATGATGACATAGCTCGCGATGATAGGTAACCTAGATAGGCAGGTACTAGCATGTACTACAGTTGGTCGAAGCGTATTCCTGGGCAAGAGTAAGCTAAATGCCTTTGATCTCAGATTTTCATAAAATTTTCACAAAACATCACTAGGTATCTGAAAATGATTCCCTCTCGCTCACGATACCGAAAAAGCTTCTGGGGGGGGGGGATTTTTTTCGCAGAATTGTACATCATCACTCCCTAAACAAAATCATAGGTTTTTTACCAACAACTTTGTTTAACTTTGTTCGTAAACGCGATAGAGAAAAAAAGTTAAATCAAAAAATATAGCTGGTTAAATTTCCAATAAAAAAGCTTATTACGTACTTTTTTCAAAACTCAATTAGAACACTTTAAAATAACGTTTGAAAATGAAGGGTTATGCGATAACGTGATGTTCCGCGTGATGTTTTATCGCGTCGCGAAAGCCAGCCGACAATTTTCGTAAACACGCGGGCTCGCTTCTCTTTCAGCATACGTGAACTGGAGGTGGGGCGGATTTCGCTTTTTTCGAGGATCTGTAAACGATGGGGGTCAAAATAGTTGCGAAAAGACTTCAAAATAATGTGGTAAAAAGTTCAGCTTTCCAACTCAATTTTTTCAATTGGCAAAAATGACCCCAAGTTCAAAAATTAAAAAAAAAAATTGTTTTAATAGAATTATTACCCGTATTTAACTCAAAATAATCGTTGGTAGCAAATTTACACCATTACCTCCTTTTTTTTGGAGGGTTTCAAGAAACACCCCTCCCCTCACTCTGACATGGTTGTAAGACATCAATTTTAGATGATTATAAACAATATTTAAAATCTACCTCCAATAGTGGATTTGATGTTGAATCAGAAAGGAATAGAAATGATCCAGGGTCAGATAGTTATGGAAACTACGATGAGAATAAATTTAGTTCGTAAAATTAAAGTAATTTTGAAAATATCACATGCATATTGTACCTTTATTCAAACGATAATTAATTTAACATTAGATAGAGTATTTAGTCGGTGTAACTTGTTTGAAGAGAATTGAGCCCGTGTGTCTACGAACGTTGGCCACTGGTCCTCGCGACGCAATAGAACGATCACGCGGAACATCACGTTAGCGCATAAAGCATCCTTTTTATACTGTTTTTAAAGTGTTTGAATCAAGTTTAGAAAAAAATATGTAATTACCTTTTTTATTGGAAATTTAACCAGCTACATTTTTTGAGCCAAGTTTTTTCCTCTGTCGTGTTTAGAAACAAACTTAGACTAAGTTATTATTGAAAAAATCGTTTTTGTTCAATTTTGGATATGTTATTGAAAGGTTGGTGATCGACAAAACTGTGAAAAAAATTTGCATCCATAAATTTTTCCGTTATTTAATACTCTAATTGGACTGTGCTATGGGGTTATGCGTAGAATTTTTTTCCATCAAAGTGTACGTTTTTTGTCGAGTATAATTTTTAGAAATTTTTATACATTTATTTTGAGATTTAGGCTGTTCTGGAAAACTCAAAAAACCGAGAAATGCGTTTGTCTTCGAAATAATGACTAATAGGCTAAATATGAATAGAAATAAAGTTGCTCAGCGTAAAATTTTATATTAGATTACGTCATTAAAATTTTGGTTGAGGAACATAATTTTAGAATTATGGGCATTAGTGTGAGAGGTGGGGGAGTTTTTTGTCTGATTTTCCATGTCATATTGTATGAAAATAAGCCCATTGGCCTACAGCAAATGAGGGAGGGGGGTTATCAAAAAATCCATTTTGGGGCTCTAGAAGACCATTACGACCATTTTCGGCCATGTAGGATATTTATTTTAATTTTTTTACTTCATTACTTTTTTCTTCAGTCTTGAAATCATTTACTTTGGTTGATACTGACCAAAATCACTCTAATTGGGTCAATCGACTCAGTGTGACGGTAGATTAGATACATGTGAGTGGAGATAACCTTGGGTCAAAATTCAAATATGCCCAAATTCAGGGGAGGGGGTGCTGAGAGGTCAAATACACAAAAATGATTTCTTCTCAAGTCAATCGATAGAAAATCCAAAGTTGTACAACATATTTAAAAATCAACCTTCTAGGTCAATTAGGAGGGGCGATATGAGGGTTTACCCACGTTTTGACCTGGAAAAAGGGCTCCCCACCAACCTCAGCTACAGATAATTGAAATTTTGGTATCTACATTTAGTAGGGCGCTTATATATACCTTTTGGGGGTTTCGACTTTTCAACTCGATTGCATCGCTTCACAGCCCCAAAAATGTGGGTTTCTATTTTTTGAGTTTATTCCTCGCATAAGTCCCCCCCTCCCCTCCCAATTGAAGTTGGAACTTTAAATTTGGTATGTAGATTTGGTAGGGTTTCTAGATACGCCTTTTAGCGGTTTCGACTTTTTAGTACCATTAAACCCTTCCCGCCTTTGATACTGATTTGGAAAAATCAGGCTGAAAAAAAATCATGATGCGATGTCAATAGTTGATAATTTGCTAGGGTTGATAATTTTGCTTTTGCAGCTGATTTGTGAGACAATCGTAAGATCGATCAAAAACATCGATGATATTTCGGATAACCCATTCAATTTAGAGTATAACCCCGGGCATTGTTAAGCCCAGCCATGAATTAATAATTTTTTTACATTCCCTTTATTAAACAAAATTCCAAAATAACATTTTTGCTAAACGTTCGAGTTTGAAATTTATTTTTTTCAAAAATTTTGCAGTATAGGTACTGAAATGTTTCCCATATCCAAATAATGGACACATATTAGAGAATTTAGAAAAAAAATTTCACATTCCTAAGTTTGGCTGAAGGGAAGGAAAACGAGTTATCAACGCTACTGGCAAGTAGCCCAAGGTTGATTTGGAATTTTTTCCAGGGGCAAGTGATTTAGATGGGTAGGTGGGGAGAGGGGTGGGTAACGACACGGGGAGTGGATGTGGTATACATTGGAGTTCGATATATAATTTTTTCAATTCAAAAAACATTTCCTCCTACTTCTCATCTACTGGCAAATTACCTACCTTATTAATTTTTTTTATCAAGTGAAATTTGTTTCATAATTTTATCTCGCACTCGAGAACATACGAACAAAAATTATCATACTTTTTTGGTATCGTAATTTGTGAAAAAAAATTCACGTTTATGTACGACAATAGAATTTATAAGCATATGAATCGCCTGGATCCAATCATTTGATTGAGAATCTGTGGTAAGATTTCTTCGTATGTGTATTCTCATCGCAATAACAGTTAGGCTTTTTTATTCGTATCAGAAAAGCAAAAGATGTTGCAAAAAAAAAAAAAAAAAAAAAAAAAAACATGTTACATATTTTTTGCTTCCTCTTCACCCTTTTCTCCACCCCTCCTACCTTGAAAAATCGTTAAACTGGTACCCTTGCTACATTGTCTCGCGAACAGTAAAAAGTATCGTTTTCAAATCTGCAAAGATTTCTTGTACAAGTCTGCTTTGTGTTAGATAAACTTGGATAAAAATGTTACGAAATTTCAACCGTTTTTCCATATTTCAATACAATCACGACGATTACTGTGCTTGTAAAGGTGCGAGTATGTGCTCGTCGACTGGACAACGGTCTATGGATGGAAGGAAAAGTGTTCAAAGTGAGGGTGGAAGACTATTCATTGCAATGTATGTATATGCCTATACTGCTGCCTAGTCTATCCTCTTATTCTACAGGTAACTTCGATTATTATTAGTATAAAGGGATGTGTTAAATATAAATAGAAAAGAGCAAAATAACAAGAACCATAGGCCTACGTAGGTATTTACATAACATGATACCTAGACCTACATTACAGTACAATGTATCTCTTCTTATAGGCGAGTAAATATAGCAATTCTCCCTCGTCCGCCATATTATATGAAATGTTTTTTTTTTTAATACCCATATACTTCTAGATCTACTGCTCACACGTATTTATATGGTTGGTTTTTTTCCCTTTTTTTTTTTTTACCATCTACAAAGAATATCCTTACGACATCGACACAACCCACGTACCTCTTCAGACCTATACACGTATACATATGGAGGAAGAGGAAGACAAACGCAGTTGTGTTGGTGTTGTCATAGTCACTCATTCGTAACCGACGTGCAATAGCATCAGCATGGATGGGCTATGTATAGGTGTATCATTGGTAGGCTTGGTTTTTCTCTTCATTTTTTTTTTTTTTTTTTTCACGTGCGCAATCAACTTGCACCTCGGGTTTTTTTATGCTCATTGAACAATGATGGTGCATTTTTCATTTAAGCGAATAATAATAATATACGTTGGTATATAGACGGTAGGAGAGGGGTGCTACTAGTGGGCGATGGATGCGTGTATAATCATAAAAATCACTGGAATGTAAAAATTTTTTAAAGCAATCAACGCAACGTCCAAAGAGGTTCTATAGATCTAACCTATACGTATGCGTGTATTATTCGAACGTGTTCAGTGTGTACTTATAAATTCACATAAGTATATAATTACGCGTAGACATAATATATAATACATAAGGTAAATAAACATTGCAGCGAACGATTGAGTAATTTAAAATGGCACTTACAAGGGAACGTTCTCAACCCATTCGTCTAAGATTTAAACGAAATCAAGCTAGATGGAAAGTTCATTTTTTAGTTACATCTCAATTAATACACTCGTTTGCTGATTTCGAACGTTTATATTTCTTTATCTATTCAACTGTCGAAAAAATGTTTTAAATAAAAGTTATCCCTTAACATTGGATCTGTAATTTTAATGCTTATCGAAATTCATTTTTGAGCCACCGTAACGCCTTAAATTTAGAAAATGTGTTTTAAAAAACCACCAAAATCATGTTTTTCTCATTTTTGACGAAAACTTTGTGGCATACAGTAAAACTTCTGGTTACAAAAAGTATCAAGTATTAAATTTCCTTTTCGAAGAGATACCTGATGACTTCCTACCTTCTACCCTCTACCCCGTGGCACAGTAACACGATCCTCGGTAATCACAAGTGTTACGGTAGCTGCGAAATTTTTTGTCGAAAATATAAAAAACACCATGATTTTGATATTTTTTCAAAACATATTTTCCAAATTTAAGGCTTAAAGGTTGTTCCAAAATGAATTTTGATATGAACTGAAATTATACATCTGACGTTGAGGAATAGCTTTCATTTGAAAATTTTTTTTGTCTGTCCAACAGATGAAGAGATATAAGCGTTTGAAATACTGGTGAGTAGAGCCTGGTAATAGGGAGAAGGGTAAAAATAAGCATCTGAGCTGAATTCATTTGTTTTATTATCTGAAACAAGAATCAATCATAAAATCCTTTTTAACGAGTACCGTAATTGGAAGTCTTTTTTTGACCAATTGAAACCCTATTTAGATTTTTTGTGAATTTCTTGAAAATTTTTACCAGCTGTTTTGCTGATGAATGTGGCTGAAATAAATTATTTTACAAAATAGGAGTCTGTTGAAGTTACGTATAATGGAGAAAATTAGATTAGTGTATGGTATTGACTCGGTGAATTAATTTGTCTATTATTTTCCAGACATTCTGGAAGCCCTAGGATTTAACAAAAATTGAGAAATCCAATAGGTTGAGATATTTGTTTGATCAAAAATTAGTTACTGAATAGTCTAGACCTGGAGAATCGAAAATTGGCTTATTTTTTACTATCCACCTACTAAATCGATCCATCAAATTTTTCAGGGAATTCTGAAGTTTGCGAAAAAATTTCAATTTCAACAGGATTTTGAAAATGCTCTAGAACTGTCGAATGTGAACTTCAGCTTCAGCTTAAAACTTTTATCCTCATCTATTAAGGATTATTCCAATTAATTGAGCTGGTTTCGGTGAAAAATTGGTTTGCCCAATAAAATTGACACCTCCCCCTCCCCCCAGTGTTCGCCAGTATATCTGTCCCGTTGCAAAATGTACATATTTTATTTGACTCGGGTCTATTAATTAGCCTGATTTTCTACGTCATATTGTCGATGAAAACCAGGTTATTACTGGCATCAATCAACGACGGATGACGGAGGGAATATCCACAAAATTCGTTTTGGGGTTGTAGAAGCCCATTACGGCCATTTTTGACCATGCCAGGATATTTATTTTTTTTCCACAAAATTGAAAATTAATTTGCGTAGCTCGATAGAGACCAAAATCTTGGAAACTTGGGTAATTGGCTTAAATTAGAGTGATATTCGATTTTCCGCAGCCAGGATGACCCCGGGTCAAAGTTCAGGTGTGTCAAAATTTGGGGGAAGGGTGCTGAGGGGCCAAAATCGCGATAGTTATTTCTTTTGGAACCAATCGATATTCAATCCAAAATTGTATAACATATTTAAAAATCCGTCTCTCAACTCTATAAGGGGGGAAATATGAGGGGTTTCTTCTTTCCCCCATCTCCCCTTCAAAATTGAGCTACGAAGTTGAAATTTGGTGTGTAAACTTGGTAGGGGCCGTAGATGTGCTTTTTGGAGGTTTCGGCTATCTAGATATATTGCGTTTCCCTCCTGAAAGCCCCAAAACTGCGGTTTTTTGGACGAGTTTTCTCATTTTTTGAGTTTGTTTTTTGCGTATCTCTCCCCGCCCCCTGGCATGCTAGGAAGTTGCAAATTGGTATGTAGATTTAGTATAGGTCTTGGATGCGCTTTTTGGTGATGTAAACTTTTTAGTCCTATTGTATCCTCCCCCCTCTCTCTTTACCTCAGATTAGGAAAAAAACTTCAAAAATGAAAAATTAATTGATAAATTTACAAATTGAAGATGCTTGAATATTTTTCAACGAAAATTGATTAGCCGTGTAAAATTGACTTTCCAAATCTATTTGTCGTAATTTTCACATGCTCTGGAGCTTCCAAACAAAAATTCAAACTTTCCAGAATTTGGAAAATAGTCTAGAACAGCCGGCTAAGAGCTTCAGCTGCTGGAAATTTCATCCTCTCTTATTGGCAAGAGGAGGAGAGGCATTCCAACAGATCGAAATGGTACCGAATATTTGAAAAATGTATTTTAACACAAATTTTGAAAAAATAATGTTTCAACTGTCTAGCTAGAAATTGTGAGAAACCCACTTAATTCTGTTGAAATGGCCTACCGTAGAACTAGCAAACGGTTTTCAACTGAAAAATTTAATTTCCAGCTATTCTGGAGCATTTTTCAAAATTCTGCAAAAATTGAAATATTTTTTCGAAGCTCTACAGAACGATTGGCTATTACGACGGATTAGTTTTGGAGGTTGATTTTTGGAGGTGAAGCAATTTTCGTTGAGAAAAATTCGAACCTTTGAACTTGTAAATTCTTCAGTTAATCGTTTATTTCGTTAAAAACTGCTCGAAAATGCGTTATTCAACTGTCTGGCTGAAAATTCGATAAAAATCACACCAATTTGTTGGAATGGCTTTCGATAGGCTATAAAAAAAATTCAGATGCTCGAGTTCATTTCCAGTTGTTTTGAAAAAAATTTTCAAAATTATGGAGAAATTGAAATTTTTACCTATTGAAGACCCCAAGAGCACCTGGAAAATATAACAGATACATTCGCCAGATTCAGATAAGGCAACAATCTAGATTTTGTTGAAAAAATATTCCAACTTTTGTGATTTCTTAATTTTTTTTTTTTTTAAATTACGAGCGAAAAAAATCTTTTGGAAACTGCAGAATGTCTGGAAAATATGAGATGAATCGATTCACAGGCTCAATATTGTACATTGACCCAATTTTTCTCTATTATATCTTCGATAGCATCAGCTAAATGGTCAGTACAAATTTTTAAAAATTCGTCAAAAATCCAAAACTGAACTTCAACAGTAATTCAAATCGTACAAGCAAAATTTAGAAGGATCCTTTGTTGGTAATTTATATCAAATACGTCTATAAATAAAATTCTAAAAATATAAACTTTGGAATGAAAAAAAAAAGAAAAATCTACATATCATAGTATTTATTTTGTTAATTTTTTTTTCTTTTACAACGATGGCGACGACGACGTGTCCGCGAATGGAAAACATTCTAATTAATGGCCATTATTATACCCATTCATTAAGGTGTACGCGAGCAAACGAGCGATCGAGCCGAGTTGACGTTTTGCTGTAAATTTTATTCAGACAATTAATCTTAATCTGAATGAATGCGTTTGAATAGCGGCGATTCCTGGACGTAGTACGCACTACGAGTATAACATACGAATACGAAATGGAAATTAAAATACAAAAAAAAAAAAAAAAAAAAAAAATTCTATCATTTGTAAATACGTTGTGTATAAAAAATTACGATGTGTAGTGTACGAGTATAAGAGAAAGAGGAGGAGCAGTTCAACTTTTGTGTTCTGTATTTAAGAGTACCGTACAAAATACAATAATACGTATAAAAGAGAAACGAATTAAATATAAAAAATCACCAACAATGTTCACGCTTTGATAACTTTCCACCTTAATAATTGCGTAATTATGTAGTTATAGTTATTTTAATGCCAGTACATTACATACGTAGGTACCTTTGCCTAGACCTACCATACTCGTATGCGTAGTGTAAAAACTTCGCATAAGTTATAGGAAAGCTTTCATCGTCGTAATGGTAGACCTACCTATAAACAGTACTCAGTATTTTTCCTAATCAACATTGAGCCCCCAAAAAGCACATCTAGAGTCCTTACGACTGTACATACCTAATTTAAACTTCCCATCGTGCAAATGTCGTCAGTTTGGTGTCATGTGACATGTCATTTTCAAGTCAGTACACATTAGATCCTGCTTTAAAAAATTTTAACCAATCAGAATAATGATTGCTCCGCCCACCTTGATAGGCATTGCAATTACTGTGTCAATTTTAAATCAGAGAAACGTCATCAATATTCTATGGCATAAAAGTTGTATACTTCGAATTTTTGAGTTTCAGGTGGCACTTGAATGACGCATTTCTGGCGAACTTCTGATACATATTTGTTGGCACTATCATGGCACAGATATGTTATAGGTTTGACATGTGTATATGACAAAGTTCTAACGCTTCTAATATTATATTCTATTGGCATAAATATGACATGAAGTTGATGTTTCAGCTGACACGTTTGCGGCACACGAATGGCAAATGTGTCACATTTTCGGCGCTTTTGTTGGTACTTCAATGACATATAAATGGCAGACTTTCATTTTGTGACTATGTTGTTAACTTCGATTTGGCAGTGTACTAATGCCATATGAATGGCATCCGACATGCTTTTGACTTGAATATGACACTGTTGTGACTTCGGAGTGGCATACTTTGGACAACATTATGACGCCATTCTGACACAGTTCTGGCATGATTCTGACACCATTTTGACACTATTCCGACACATTTATGGTGTGCTTTTGACACTTGTTTGGCACATTTCTTACACAATTGTGGCATATTTTTGACACTGTTGGAAATACGTCACAATTGCGTCAGAAATGTGCCAAATTAGTATTAAAATCACGCCATAAATGTGTCAAAATAGTGTCACAATGGTGTCTCAGAACTGTGGCAGAATGGTGCGTCTCAATGTTGTCAGAAGCAGGTCAGAACTATTTCAGAATGGTGTCATAATGGTGTCAGAAGTGTGGCACTCCTAAGTCACATTAGTGTCATAATCAGGTCAAAAGTATGTCAGATGTCATTCATATGACAATAGTGTACTGCCAAAACAAAGAGTCAAGTCCACGCTGCATTAAAAACATGTCACAACAGTATGAAATCAGTTTTACACGGTTGTCAGAAGCATGCCACTACCAAGTCACATAAGTGGCATAGTCAAGTCAGAAGCATTTTATTATTATGTCAATGGTGTACCATCAATGTTCCAATACCTCGTCAAGTAAATGTCGTATCATCGTCAGGACCAAAAAATGAAGTAGTTAGTGCCCTTTAGGTCTTCTCATGGTAGCTGAATTGTTAAAGAAGTTGAAGTGTACCCAAGAGAACCCTGGTTTAAATCCTACCATCAGAAAAAAAAATTTTAATTAGTTCTTTAATATTAATAGTAATTCAGTTTAATGGCAAATGAAATATGTCAGAAACGTGTCAAAAATATATCATAAATATGTCGTTTTTGTGACAAAAGGTCTTATTTTTTGCATTCAGAAATGTGCCATTATCATGTCAGAATGTGCCATTATAGCGTCAGAAACCTGTCACTGACAATTCAAATACATGTCATTAATATGTCACAGTAACGTCATAGCCATGTCATAATGAGGTCATTTTGCAGTCATCCTGTTGCTACAATTGCACCATTTCAATGTCACTGTCACGAGTGTGGCAAATATTTAGTGATTTTGAATTGGCTGAAGCATTGCCAGAAATGTGCCATTTTTGCTGTCCAAAGTCTCACGCCAGAACTGTGTCATGTGACATTACTTATCCTGACACCATTTGCGAGGCGGGTTCCTAGCCTGATTTGGAGTGGTATTATGCGAGGAACAAACTCAAAACACTCCAAAAATGAGAAATTCTGACCAAAAAAACACATTTCCGGGGCTGTGAGAGGGTGCACTGGAGTTGGAAAGACGTGACCCCCAAAAGGCACCTCTGGGGCCCCTACTAAATGTGCATACCAAATTTAAATTTCTTAATTTATTTTGGTGAAAAGTTAGGGCAGGAACAGCCCTTTTTCCAGGTCAAAAAGCAGGAAACCCTGGTATCTCTCTCCCCCTAATTGACCTAGGAGGTTGATTTTTGGATATGTTATGCAGCTTTTTGCAATTTTAGCCCTTCAGCACTCCCTTATCAAAATTTGGGATCAACTGAATTTTGACCTGAAGTCATCCCCTCTCCAGAATATCAAATCCGCCGCCAATCTATGCCTATTTCCCAAATTTGATCGATTTTCGGCAGTATCAAACTGGCCAAATTATTTTTACTCTGTAGAATAAAAATAAATGAGTAAATAAAATAGAAAGAAATATTTGACACGAACAAAAATTGGTCGTAATGGTTTCCTGGGAACCCTAAGATGTAATTTGTTGTAAGTCCCCCCCCCTTCGGAAGTCAATTTTTGGATGTGCTACACGTCTTGCGCTTTCTTATCAAATGATTGAAAAATTTTGATTTACTGTGTTTTTTCAGCCTACCTTGCCTCATATTTTCATAATTCGGATCGTACTGGTTTTCAATAGGAGGAATTCGAAAATTTAAGAGACGAAATCTAACACCAAACCAATCTCATTCCCAAAATTTAGAGGTTTTTCACCGGTATACAGACGAGTAATTTATTTTTATTTTCGTGATGAAAAAAAAACATATTAGAACATCTCCTAAAATGGTCAAAATGAACTTTAAAGAACCGGGGGGGGGGAGATTCAATTCAAGTTTTTTTTGAAAGCTGGAAGAGGTGATGAAAAAAACAAAATAACGTCAAATTAACATAATAAAAATTTTGAACTCCTCCTCCCCCCTGCTATGGGTGCAAAATTCAAAATTCACATGAAAATCGAATGGGGGGGGAGATTTTCTCGTATTAATATACCACAGCAGACCTTGTAAGACCAAAAAAAAAGTGTTCGTAATGATTTCTACACTTATGGGGCATAAAAATGGCAAAAAAATAATATAAATTTGATTCTTTTTGAAATTATAAAGCAAAAATGTACAATTTCATCATCTTTGATGGCATAAAAAAAGAAATTATAATTCATTTTGCTCTTTTACCTCTTAAAAAAAATCTGACTTTTTTTCATCTTTATACTTACATGATTTTAAAACCCATAACAAGCAAAAAAAAAATTCGAAAAATTTTTTTTCGATCTTACCTAATTTACTGCGAAGCATTAATATCGAAAAATAACTTTCTTTTTATTTGTAAAAAAAATTTTGAAATTTTAAACCAATTTGAAAGTATTTAAAGATCAAGTCGAAAATCAACCAGATGAACTATTCGTATAGATTTTTCACCTATAAATGATGATGACAAAAATTTTGAAAATTACGAATGCTTTAAAGTTCCCCCTGTATAGCTATCTATTCATTTTATATCTTAATCTATTCTCATCTTGCTCCACATTACCTCTCAACCTCACTAACACTTCGATTTCACCAGCAAATATTTTCCCACTCTTTCAAAATAGAGAGGAAAATACCACTTCACCTCGCACGTATTTTAAAAACTGCTCGTAAATAAATAATATTACGTAATACATACGTAACCGTATTTAAAAAGCCACACACTCACAAGCATCATACATTCATACCTCCAGGTTGCAGCCATGGACCTCCCGCAGGTTCACAAGGCGGCCATAATGTCAGAATTATACGTCCAACAGACTCCGCGTTTACGCACATTTCACTAATTAAACTCTCGTAAAATCCACCCATCAAATAAACAACAACGCCACCTCGTTTCTGTATTAGGTACACTTGAATACAGCAACTGGTTTTCTCCGCACATATTTTTTTTCTCTCCCTTCGGTTTCGATTTATATTACTTATTATTATTTTAATAGCTCGATTCGTATTATGTAGGAACTCCAGCCATATAGCTCTGCGTTGAAAAGAAGGTATGTAACAGAGGTTTGCTTCTGTACCAAAATGTTCAAATTACATACCTATATATATCCTATATACCTACGTACATTACACATATATGTACTGCATTACTAATTAGTGCAAATAATCCAGAGTTGAAAAAACTCGTAAATACTTAGCATAAAGTACCATAATGTAAGCGCAAATAAGTGAGCACTTAATAAAGATATTAGTACCCTTTAATTTTTAGTCTGATTTTCTATATTGTCAATTAAAACCAGGCTATTACCGTCTATCGATCAACAACGATTGAAGGGGTGGGGGGGTACCAACAAAATTCGTTTTGAGGTCTTAGAAGACCATTAAGACAATTTTTGGCCGTGTCAGATATTTATTATTTTTTATTTTTTTTCCCGAACATTAAAATCATTTACTCTGCTCAATACTGATCAAAATCGCTCTACTTCAGTCAATCGGTTCAGTTTGGCAGGGGATTAGATATATATGAGTGGGGATGACCTTGGTTCAAAATTCCGTTTTGCTTCATTTTGGGGGAGGGGGTGTTCAGGGGCCAAGAACACAAAAATTGCTCTTTTTTGAATCAATCGATAGAGAGTCCAAGTTGTATAACATATCCAAAAATCAGCCTCCTAGGGTCAGTTACGAGGGGATATACGAGGAGGTTTCCCCTTTTTGACCTTCGAAAAGGTCTGTTCCTCTTCTATCTACCAACCAAATTGAGCTAAGAAGTTGAAATTTGGTATGCAAACTTAGTAGCAGCCGCAGATGTGCTTTTTGGGCAGGTTTTCTTGTGCTTTGAGTTTGTTCCTCGTATAGGCCCCTTCCAAATTGAGCTAGAAAGTTGAAATTTGGTATGGAGATTTAGTAGGGGTCTTATGTGTGCCTTTTGGGGTCTCAACTTTTCAGCCTTATTGCAGTCTCTCACAATGTCAAAAAGTTGTGTTTTGTCGGTTTTGCTTATTTTTTGAATTTGTTTTTCGCATATCCCCATTGGCCAAATGGGGCTAGGAAATTGAAATTTAGTGTGTAGTATAGGTCCCAGATGTGCCTATTGGTGGTGTTGACTTTTTAGTAGCACCCCCCCCCCCCTTAGCTCCAGGATTGCCACTGATTAGGAGCGACGATTTTTTCAACTCATATAATTATAATTATCTCACGAAAATCAGGTTGAAAAATTATCACTTTGACTTTTTAATCTTAAAAAAATCAATTGCTCATCATTGTACCTTACTCCCCTCCATTCAACTGACCCAGAAAGCTGAAATTTAGTATATGGGTCCAACAGGATAATCGTAAGTATGAGATGAGGAGTACCAACAAAAATAATTTTGGTTGGGGTCCCAGAAGACTGTTGAGACCATGTTTATGCATATCGGATATCCATTTAAATTGTTATCCCCCCTCCTCCCTTGCACGAAAGTCATTTACTCGGCTTGATACTCACCGAAATCGCTCAAATTTGTCTAATAGACCTTGAATGACCGCTGATTAAATATGTATGAGTGTGGATGACCTTGGGTCAAAATTCGATTTTACCCAAATTTGGAGGAGGGGAATCGCAAAAGTTGTTTGTTTTCATTTCAATCGATACAGAATCAAAATTTGTGCAACATGTCGGAAAATCATTCTCTTATGTCAATTAGAAGGGAGATATGGAAGGTTTTCTCCCTTTTTTTAACTGGAAAGAAAGTTATTTTTCACATATTTCCATTCCTAAATTAAACTAGGTGGTTCAAATTGGAGGTGTAGTTTTGGTAAGAATGTCGAATGTACTTTTTGTAGGTTTCAACTTTTCAACCCCTTTGCATCTCCTCACAGCACCACCTCTGCCGAAAAACAGATTATGGGCAATTTTTCTTATTTGGCGAGTTTTTTTTCTCATATAATTTTTTTTAAATTGACGTACGATAATGAAATTTGGTTTGTAGATTTATTAGATATTCGAAATATACCTTTTGAGGGTTCTGTTTTTTTTTTTTTTTTCATTTTATTTTACGAAAATCAAGCTCTAAAAGCATCATTTTTTCAGATTTTTTGCCATCTTCAACGTTGCTCATCTTTCGAAATGCAAAAAAAAAAATACTCTGGGAGTAAGTACCTTAGTACTTACTGAGACGAGAATCGACGGTGAAAAAAGATTCCCATGGAAATGTATTAGGATTACCCATATTTATCGTTGGATTTGGAAAAAATCGAAAAAATTGCCTTTTTCGGGGCTGTTGAAGGGGACCATTTGGACAGGAACGGTTGAGACCCCGCGAAAGATGCACCCTTCACATATCTCCCCGACCTGCGTACAAAGTTTCAAGGTGCTGGCGCAATTAGGGTGACCTGTAGAGTTGAGCAATTAATCGAACACGTTGAAAATATGGGTTTTCTGGACCTGTAATGGGATGGCGAGTTGAGACCCACCAAAGGCACACTCTGTGCACTATTGTCAACTACCTAGAAAGTTTCAACCCTCATAAGTGAATTAGCACGACCTGTACAAGCGAATAGTTATCGAAATATTTGTAAAATGGTCCAAATGGACTGATTTCTTGGGCTGTAATCAGCGTAGATGGTTCATTTTTGGATATGTTATAGCTGTTTTGATTTTCTATCGATTGACAGTGCAACTTTTTCACTTTTCAAATTTTCACCCCCCACTTACCCCCATTCCTAAAAATGGACCTCATCCAATTTGGACCTTGGACCGTTCAAACTTCAATAAAAAAATACAATCGGTGAGTTTTGGCGAAATTTTAAATTTCAGCAATTTTGGCCAGTATGAGACGGAGTAATTAATTTTTTCCCTCGGGGAGAACTAGATAAAAAAAAATGAAAATGAAAAAAAAAACATATCAGATAAAACGATTGTAATGGTTTGGCTTCCTGTGGAAAATCTGACTAATAATTCATATACCTGTGTTATATTTTTACGTGATGAAGTTTTAAGATCTTATTGCTCATTTCTGGTTCCCCATAGGCCAGAAAATTAGGTAAAAATTAGGGTATACACAGTCTTTACCTTTTCTTATAAATTGGGGTTAGTTTCAGTTTCCTAACATGAACAAATAACGTACTTCATGACTTTTCAATTTTTTTTTTTATGGGAAATGAACTTTTTTTCGTTAGGATACTAAGAAAGAAATGAATGTTTCTAATTTACGTCAGATACTTAGATTACCTACCACCTACAGTCATTACTTTTCTGTTTTCGTAGTATAAAGAGCATCTTAAGATGACTCGAACATGAGCATACGACAAAATATACTCGTACCTTGAATCCACTTGAAACGTAAATAAGATCAGCACCGATGATGATAAATCGAATATAAGCATAGACAACGATATATCTACGTATGGTATATAGATATAGGTACTTTCGTTAACATTGTGAATACTAAATTTGCTCACGAGCTAGGGAGTTGTGATGCAGAATGCAGACGAGTACCTACGATCGCATCGGAGACCAAAGATTAAATGTGGATTTAATGAAGCCAACGAAAGCCATAAAACTTTCAATAAATACCATAACTTAAACGACATTATATATGTACGTCGGGTCGTACTCTTATACGTTAACACACTATACATAATATACTTACCGAGGTATATACATACATAAGTATAATAACTTACACATATACCTAGTTAGAAAAAGAAGTAAAGAGTGAAAAAAAAAAAAAAAAATTGCATAGGTCCAGCATCAATCTACCACTGTTATGCTGAAAAAACGTGCTCGTATTATCAAAGTCACAGCTTTCAAGAAATTGTAAATCCGAATCAATATTAATTTGGTTCCGGTTTCTGTTACAGTCTCAGCAGTTTTGGTTCTGTTCTACTTTTGATTTTGAAGTGAATTTCAGCAGTGCAGGTTTTTTCTATCTAGTTTCAGTTTCGCTTTCATGCCTCTGCGAATTATCGTAACTCTGACTATTGCACTCTGCTGAGCTTAGATGGAACAAAGGGAGAGAGATACCTCTCGATCATTTTCACTAACGTCTTAAAGGTAGCTCACCGTGTCAGAACGGCTCAAATCTGACTTTGGCACGAGGTTGGAAAGGAGGAATGGTTATCATTGTAATTTTCAAACAGTTTTCTTGATTCAACTTCCCTGCATCAGCATTCCTCCACTTTTTGATAATCATGGAGAGTCTAGAAAGTAAGTGGATTTTCGATCTCGGCCGTGTCGAATCAGTAGAAATTGATATTCCATACGATGTATTAAATTTTTTTATTACTAAAGCGACGGGGGGGGGGGGCTGCTCTTAGAGGAAATATCTAAAAA
>FIZR01026929.1:31329-41337 GCA_900060175.1 Ferrisia virgata
GGGGGGGGGGGGGGGGTTAAAGTGATTGGATAAAAAAATCTACTATCAAAATTCAGTGTTTTTGAATCACTAAAAATCGATGCATTATTTTACTGTTTTCATTTTATTTTGAATTTTGACCAAATTACAAGGACAGATGGAGGGGGGGGGGGACTTATGCAGACTGGATAAAAAAAATCAAAAAATTTTCAAACTCAGCGACCTTCAATTTTTTTTAAAAGAAAATATTCGTTTTTAATAATATTTAACAGTTTTAAACTTAATTAACAATCTTAATTTTATGTATGATTGTAAGTTTAAGGGATTTGGTTGGAGGAGGGGGGGGGGTAACATAAAACAAACCAAGATAATTTTAATAGCTTATTGGATATTACCAGAGTGGGTAGTAGCTTAAGATTAGGGCTGATACTAATTACATTTATTTACAAGGGAGAGAGGGGATAATCGAGTAGTGGGAAGGGAACAGAATGGTCCACACCATCTTGAGTCAAGTCCGTGCCCTTGGGAGCGACCTCTAATTAGTTACAATCCGTATGTGGATTCCCATTTTTTTGAATTTTGACGATTATTGAGTGTCAATGGCAGGAAGCAGGGGAGGGGGGAGGATTACACAGGTTTTATCAAAAAAATACCCCGATATTCAAATACAGCGTTGCCCCCAATTAATGTACAACATCGCGCAAACAGATTCATCTCAGATCCGATAAATATTGAAATATGGAATAGCGATTGTTAGAAAATTGCGGGAGGATCCCCTCACCCGTCCGTCACCTCCTTAGAGGGGTAGAACTGAAGTAGTGACTGTAATTCTTCAACTGAGCTACCGAGAAGAATTCATAAAAGAATTTAGAGCGAGATCAAAGTATCTGAGGTTTATGTGAGTCGTTCTAACGTGGAATTGGTTTTTTTATGCAAGGTACGGAAATATTTACGTATAATTTTTGCTCAAATTTCACCGTTCTTCGAACTCCTGATAAGCGGATTTTTTTTGGCTTTACTTCGTATACAAATCGAAACCCTCTTAATTCTTCTAGGAAACTGTTAACTGTGGAAAGGGTGGTTTTTGCGAATGGTATTTCATCTTTGTGAACAACTTTCATTCGCAATGCATAGGCGTATGTCTTTTCTTCTGAAACCTGTCCGAATAGCTCGTGTATGTCTATTTTTCAAGACTTTCGTTTACTTCGCACCAGCGGAGCTGCCAATATACGTAAACGTTATCGTAATTAAAATGTAAAAATAAAATCTATATTTTTAGCCTGTACGCGTTTCGATTTACTCGAGACTGACACTTAATTTTATTATGTAAATATTTCGCATCTGGCTAAACTTGATTAAAATTCGAAGCAAAAATGTTGAGAAAGATGTTCGTTTGTATTTTCTTTATGGTAAATGGGGGTAGCCATCGAAGCGTATACGAATGAATACATATCGGTGGATGAAATTCGGTCGGTCGGTAGGTAGATAGGTAGAGATGGCAGTACGAAGGGGAGAATTTGGCATATATGTGTTATTTTTTCACTCGAATACGTGTATTACCTATCTATACCTATACGATATTAAAGCTGCCAAATTGACGATGAATTGAAAATGGCGGCGAACGTTTTACGATGCGGAGAAAAGGCTAATCGTTTCGAATATTTCGATAAGTTTATTCCCAAGCGAATGAATTTTATCAGACACGAAGGAACTACGAAGAAAGAAATAAACGAGAAAAAAAAAAGGAAAAAAGGTCATAAATGAAGAGAAATATGGCGTTTACGTAAATCGGTGATAGTGTAAGCTAAGTTCGCGACTGGAGTAAAAAAAAAAAAAAAATTAAAATAAAAAAGAACCGCTCGTACGAAAGTTTTTTCAGTTCGGTATAGAAGACACTTGCGGATAGAGCGGATAAGGGTGACGTTAAAAATGTGTATTAAAAAAAAAAAAAAGGCAGAATTGCAGACATAACATTGGCGAAGAAGGGTAAAAGAAAAGAAGAGAAATTACACCGAGTTGACTTTTTTAATTTCGTACGAACAAGTTTTTAATTTTTTTTCAACAAGCTGGAAACACACGTTTGCGTATTTAATTTGGCCCAGCAAGAAAACGACGACGTCGACGACGACGACAAGGCGACGCGACGTATCGCCAAATGAGAATTGTAAAAACGTATAAAGGAGTAAAGTTTAGAGGGTACCAGAGTGAAGCGAAATAAAAAAAAAAAAAGAGGAAAGAAAATGAAAAATATGTAACGCGTTAATTATGTCGTATATGCGCTCGGAGATGGCAACTGGCGAGCGAGGTGAGCGGAGTTCAGAGTAACATTGTGCCCGGTGCTTTGGACCTTTTATCAGCCTGGTTTTTAATACGTATGAGAAGAGTGGGAAATGGCGCGGAAGGTTGTTTCTCGAATTTACGCGACCATGTGCCGAAGAGTTTTTGGCAAAATTTAAGAAATGGACGTGAGATACGTTCGCATAGGTGGCCGTTGAGTTGGTCGACGTATAAGGCTGCTTATGAAGGCGTCCTCGTCAGTTTGATGGAGAAGAAAGGAGGCAGGGCAGATCACAAGAGGTGAACTAAAGAAGAGCTGAAACGAGAACGTACGTGTCGTAGTCGAAGCTAGACGATCTGTATATGTGTATAATATGATGATGATGGTACATGTAGCTAAAGAAGGCGAAGTGAAGATCGCCTAGAATCTGTGGCTACTATCTCACCTTTGCTACACGTTCGAGAAAAAGGTTCAACTTGCAAATCGCATATCGTGGTTGCGGTATCTGGTGTACAGCGTACACATAGACACGCACAGATAGGTATACGAGTACCTACCTACCTACCTACCTACCTACCTACCTACTTACCTACCTACCTACCTACCCGTCAACCAACACCATGCCATACCAAACAGAGTGGTGTACGAGGGTTTGTGTATGTGTTATTTATTCGTATAGACGCGCACTCAAACTAATGCGGCACGCTGACGTTGGCACGATGTTGGCTAACTGAACTGACCGGGCATGGGTAAGCGGCCGGCCGGCCGGCCGCGCCGCGCCGAAAGGTACAGAGGTACGTGTGTAAGAAGGGACGCGACGCGGACGTAACGTAGTAGTAGCTCGCCTTTAGGAGCTTTTCTAAGCTGTTGGGCTTGCAAACGACTTTGAGCTGTATTGATCTTCTTAGGAAAACGCGCCATGCCACGCCATCCGAAAGCAAATGGCCGGAGAAGCGAAGTAGGGTTTCTCTTTGTGCGGCAGCTCGCTCTGAAAATTACTTTTCCATGAAAACGCACCTCGCCTTGTCCTGCCTTACCTTACCCGGCCCCTGCTACCGTATTACCCAACACACACACACACACACACGCCCCGAAATGATTCTCAAAAAACTTCTTGCTTCGCGCACGTTCGTCTTGTACCGTGTCCACGTGCGTGCGTGTGTGTGTGTGTGTGTGTGTGTGTGCTTTTTTCCTTCAACTTGCCATTACCACCACGATTCTCTTTTCCCTTCAGAGATGCTACCAAGTGTGTGCCAGTATTCATCGCGTAACAGTTAACGCCGCCGTTGTTTTAATTTGCAGCCTTTTTTTCTTCTTCTTCTTTTTCTTCTTCTTCTCTTTTCCTATCCTCCTATCCTCGCGCGATATATTATTTTTTTAAAAGCTTTATTATTAATCGAGACTCGTGTGTCGAGTATGCTCTAGAGAGGGAATTACAAAGGTGTTTGAGACAATCGAGGCGTTTTACGTAGTTTGGGATGTTTGTTTTTTTTATTCGTGTACCTTTTTATCTGTGGTAGTCTCTGTACGCCTTTATTTGATCACCTTTTTTTTTTTTTTTTCAAACGTTTCTTAGGATTTTTCCCAAACAGTATTGCTTTAATTGGCGTGCTTCCTTCGAGGTCTAGGAAGATTATTTTATTCATTTTTTTATTTTTTTTTTTATTATTGTTAGTACGGAATTCCGAACATTTCTCGATCGATAATGGTTTACAATTGCCTAGCCTCTGATCAGGCATTTATAAAATTTTCTCTCATATGAACCAACAGACTGAAATAAATGCGTTAAAAGATCGAATACGAAAAGAGTAGGCCTATGATCAGTTACATTACCTACAAATGCATACCTTGCCTCTTTCTAAGGCTATTTAAAGGAAGATAGCAGGAAGTTAGCAAAATGATAGGAACTTTTCATGTCACGAGTTTTGGATAAATAATACCTCTAGCCTGATTCTTTGCACCATACATATATTGGCAAACAGAATCAGAATATTTACAGTCTATGGACCTGCGGTGACTGTGGAAGGGCAGAAGAAGGTGTATCAACAAAATCGATGATTCTAGGGTTGTAGAAAACCATTACAACCATTTTCGGAAATGCCAGATATTTCAGTGCGGACATTTTAGGTCTGAACCCCGAAATTTCGTATATAGGTTTTGTTATTCAATATTCCCAAACTTCCCTTACATCCAGGCATATTTTACACCCTGGTTGAGACTGGGAGAGGAAGGGGGGGTGAAAATTTTGTTTTTCTACAATAACTTTTCAAGTAACGCATTTACGAAAAAAATGTTAAAACCAAAATTGTAGAGCACCAAAAGACGAAAATTTTTAGTTTTTTAATGTTTTCTTCCAAGATTTGAAAGGGGAGGGGGAGCTATGGCATGTGGAAATAAATAATTTTTTTTAGATTCCTCATTGACACGTATAATTTTGAAAAATTGGCCTAATTCACTTTTTTAAGAGTAGTTGTTTTGCGTAGCACGTCTCACTATTTTTTTTAAAATAGGAAAAATTCGAGAACAACACCTTTCCTTGAAATGGTCGGATAGGGCTCTAGCTGAAAAAGTCGTGACTTTCTCTACCGTAGACCGCTCACTATAAAAAATTCGAAAAATTGATTCAAACAAAAGCTGCAGAGCATTAAAATACGAATATTTTCGTTTTTTGATTATTATTTTAAGTGGTCATGGGGGGGGGGGTGAAGTACAACAAAAAGTAATACTAAAAAATTTTTCAATAAGTGAAAAAGTTATGCTAATGCGAGGTAGGCATAAATTTCAGCCGATTATAAGTCGAATGAACTCAATTCTCAGGTTTTATGGGCGCTGAATACAAATTCTAAAGAAATTTCAATCCCAGACCCAAATGAGCTTCTCAATTGGGTTGGGGAGGGGGGAGAGGGTCGGTCAAAATTCAAGATCTCCAAAATATTGAATATAGATATCGCCATTTGCGGATTTCAAATGTGCTGTTTCGGCTTTATCAAAGTGTTTAGCTGTTAGATTCAAATGGGGCGCCTTAAAGGAAGGTTCGAAAGTTAAAATACTATGAAACCTGCTCGTGGGTACCGCTAAGTCAGGTGCCGGATTTGAAATGTGCTGTCAAGGAATTACGATGAAAGCATGTATGTAGCCGTTGGACCAAAATCCTACTTATATGGTGGGTGGGTTGGGGGAGGGGAGGGGAGGTTCGAAATTCGAGATTTCATAATTCGCTTGTAAATTCGATAAAAGTCCTAGATATGCCGGTGGATGAGAGTTTCGATTTCTCAGCTCAATGGGGTCTCCTCGCAACCTCAAAAAAAGTGATTTTTTGGGCGATTTTTACCATTTGTCGAGTTTGTTTGATGTATATCTACCTTACAAATTGAGCTCGGGTTTTAAAGTTTGGCACGTAGCTTTACTAACTGGTTTTAGATGCGTTTATGTCAGGGGTTCAGCTTCTAGCTGCAAAATGATCCTCAACCCCTGCTACTAATTTGAGAAAAAATAATACATCGCGATGGTTTTTAGCCTGATTTTCCAGATCATATTATCAATGAACATCAGGCTATTACAGTCTATCGACCAACGGCGGATGAGGGGGGATGTCAACAAAATCCGTTTTGGGGGGTCCTAGAAGATCATTAAGACAAGTTTTAGTCGTATCATTTTTTTTTTCCCCCGAACGTTAAAATCATTTACTCCGCTCGATACCGACCAAAATCGCTCTAATTCGGGCAATCGACTCAATTTGGCGGCAGATTAGATATATGTGAGTAAAGATGAATTTGGGTCGAAATTCAGTTTTGATCCATTTTGGGGGAGGGGGTGCTGAAGGGTCAGAAACACAAAAATTACCCCTTTCTAAATTAATTGATAGAGAATCAAATTTTGTACAGCATATCCTGAAATCAACCTCCTAAGTTAATTAGGAGGGAAGATATGGGAGGTTTTCTCCCTTTTTGACCCTGAAAAAAGGCTGTAATTGAGCTAGGAAGTTGAAATTTGGTATGTACATTCAGTTGGAGCCCTATCGCTTCGCGATGCTCTTTTTCAATTCTCATGGTTGTTATATGTCATGAAAATCGAGCTAAAAAATCGCAAAGCAATGCTTTTTTTTTTTTTTTTTTTTTGAAATTCAGGTCACATAAAAAAATTTTAACTACAGATTCAATCAAATTCAGTACGAAAACTAGATTCAGAATCACTAGCTAACCCGTAAAAAGCAGTTGACGTTCTTTTTCTGCAAAATTCATGCACGGTAGAGAAATTTTGACCACAAATTCGAGCTCAGCATAAAAAATACGTTAAGAATGTCTTAGCAAAGATGAGAAATCGTTTAAAATATCAAAAATCAAAAAATGTTGTCCAAAACACCTGAAAATCGTAAAAAAACATATCAAAATCCATGAAAAAGTATTGTGAAATATCGAAAATGGCCGAAAATGACCGAAAAAATCATTAAAAACTCTTGAAAACAGCAAAAAAAATGTTAAAGATGTTTAAAAGTATTGAAAAATTTACCAAAATTCACAAAAAAACATTGCAAAATGTGAAAATTTACCTCGAAACATGAGAAAAAATTGTAAAAAAATGTTGAAAATTGGCAAAAGTTTATGAAAATGTATTCAAGTAGCGGAAACTAAGCAACATTTTTGAAAAAATTTAAAGAAATTTTAGAAAAAATTGTGGAAAATTGCCAAAAAAAATGTAGAAAATAAGCTAAAATTTGAGAAAAAACTGTTAAAACTTTACAAAAATGCGTAAAAATCCGGAAAATTTACTAGAATGAAAGGAAAAAATATTACAAGACGTGAAAATTCAGTAAAAAATTGCAAAAAACAAATAAAAACTGAACGAAACGTCTTGGTCAACAAAAAAACTACACGTTTTCTTTGTTCCAAAATGGAAAATGAACAGTTTTAGATGCATTTTTCGCGCTGAATTCGAATTCATGGTCGATATTTCTGCATAAAATACAGATTCTAATGTATGATTTTGGGAGTATTTTTCTCGCTGATTTCAAATTTGTAATCAAAATTTCTCTATCGTGCAGTAATGTTTTGAAAAAAGTTCACGTGAATTTTGAAGTGTTTTGACTATCCTCGACTCGATCTGATTAATTTTTGCTACTCGTGTGGAAAATTTGAAGCCGCTCTTTTTGGGTGAAGTTTACGTTTCATACGAATATGAGCTGACTAAAATCTGTGTGAAATTCAGAACAAAAGAAAAGAAATTTTGAAACCAACGCCTGTAGTTGGTTGCTCGCTGAACAAGTAATCAGGTTTTATTATTTTGTTCGAAAATCGAGCTTTTACGAAATATCTCTTTTCATTAAGATGTTTGTATCTGGTTTTTTGGAATGTAGCGAGGGAGATTACAAGATAAAGAAAAAATATATATATATTAGTTCTGATTAAACTTGGTGTACGACTACGGTAATTTCGTGTAGAAATCTACCCGAGCAAGAGACGTAATTAGTAAAGCGTACATAAAAAATAGAATCGTATGCTAAATTCAGTCGTGCAGAGATTATTCGATGGCGAAAAAGGAAAGAAAATGAGCGAACGGAGCGCGAAAGAGCCGAGGCGAAGGGAAGCGAGAAGGTTTTTAAAATAACGCGAAGGCATTAACAAGAAAGAAAAATAGCTTAACGGCTTCCTTTGTAATGGCCCCGTTCTTATAAAGGTCTTTCCCCGCCAACCGTACACTCTTCGTCGCGTACGTAGGCCCCGACGGCCGGCACGGGCAGGCACCGCGAAAAAAGGGTAGTTTGTTAGCGAAAAACTGGCAAGATTAACGTTTTCGTGCGCAAAGAGGGCGGTGCGGTGGCGGTGGCGTTGGTGGCAGCGACTACGACTACGACGTACACAGACAGACGAAGAGGTGCAAAATGCTGCCCCCTCCCCTCCCCCTCCACCGTTATCCGCTCCGCTCACTCGCTACCTCGCTGGCTCGCTCGTCCCTTATTGTATGGTTGAAAAAACGAGTTCTCCGGTCGAAAGCCCCCTTTTAGAAAGAAAAAGAAATTCTTCTTTTTTTCTTGACCGCGGCGCGGCGTGTTCTCTGTTCGCTGTTCGCCCCCTCATATTCGTCCTAATACGCACGTTTTATCAAAGGGTGGATTGCCCCGTGTACCGCACCACCCTTGCTCGCGCCATCGTCGTGTTCGAGCCGTTTAGTTGTATAAATAAAACGACGACGACGACTACGACGACTACGACGACGACTACGCGTATTATACGACGTATACGTACGTAATATAGGGAAAAACATCTTAACGTATTTTATCCATTATCTGCGCGCTCCTTTTTGTGTATATCGAATATCTCTGCGATCCCCTTTTTCTCGCCCTATCTCTCTCGATGACCTTTTTTTTTTGTCTTCTTCTTCTTCTACCTACTGCTCGCTGTGCTGTAATATTCTCTCGCTCTTCTTTTTTTCTTCTTCTTTTATTTTCATTTTGCAAAGTCCGCCGGGCAAGGCACTTGCTCCCTATACTTCTTAGTTAAATTAGAATATTAATAAGATGAGCGAGAACGAGAGCGTGAATTTGGCGGCGGCGTTGATTAATGCGAGCTCGTACGAAAGCTGAACGCCGAATAACGTATACGAATTTGCATCCTTGAAATAACGAATGCCTCCGCCACATTATATTGTACGTGTGTATACACGAGCGAGGGGACTTTCAGAGAACTGGTATCTGTTTGAGTGGGTCATTTCTATCCAACGCGATGCGGTATTTGTTTGCATCGATGTAGTGTTTATTAAGGTATTTTTCATTCCCACACTGAAGATTTTTACTGGGCGAAAAAGTTGTGTCGTTGGGGTGATTTTGATTTTGGGTAGTTTACTAGTACCCAAGAAGCTCGAGCAGAGTAAATTTATTGAATAAGAATTCGAAAGAAATGTATTGTCTTTATGAAAAAAAAATAAAAAAAATAGGAACTTTTCCTTTTCAGGGTAAAATTCTAGATCATGGATATGTAATATAACATTTTAACATGAAGTACAAAAATCATTCATAATCATCTTTCATCGCGAGCTTTTGATCAAAAAGTTCAAATCATAAACGTTTACTCTTCTCTTCACTCCATTTTGACATTTCCATTTCATTATTTCTAAGCAAAATAAAAATTATACAATCATCTATCATCACGAGTTTTTGATCTGAAACTTCGAATCGAAGATCAAAAATGTCACGTTTTCAGAAAATAACGTCCAGTGCTAAGATATCTCCATGTCAAACTCATCAATTTCTTTTTACATTACTTCAATTTGGACATATTAACATAAAGTGCACAAAAATCATTCATTACTCTTTTATCCTAAATTTTAAAACTATAATCATCTATTTTGTTATAAAATTGTTATGAATTTCGACATCTTAATAGAAAATTGTGATTTCAACTTCCTTACATTTTATTATTTTTCATTGTTTCATTTTTCAAAATGTCTTCAATTTCTTAATTTTTCAAATTAAAAAAAAAATTTTCAATTTTTTTGCAATTTAAATATTTTTTTTTATTTCAAAAAAATTTTTTTTTCATTAATATGCCCAAAGGTTACAGTTGACCTAGCAGGTTGCTGGAGCTTATAAAGGGTATAGCCGATTAAGTATGGGGTTTTGGCCTTGGAAACCGATTTTGACCGTTCCTGCCCTAAAAGGTTCCCCTAATCTGGCAATTAAGTTTGACACCATTTTTATTAAAATGTGCAGACCGGTTGATTGATTTCTTTTTTAAGCATACTTGGGATACCAATTT
>FIZR01026943.1:0-15281 GCA_900060175.1 Ferrisia virgata
GGGCAGGAGCGGTCAAAATCGGTTTCCAAGGCCAAAACCCCATACTTAACCGGCTATACCCTTTCATCGTAAAATTAACAATACACTTAAGAAAATAGGTACGTACATTACGAGCAAAAATTCCATTCGAGTACGTACCTTATGGATCTTACTGATGTAGTCAGTCGTACGTATGTCGTGAAATAGATGAAGCGAAAGCGTTAATTGGGCGATTACTCGGATTCGCATCCGGCTATAAATAAGGTCAATGGGTCGGGTCACCATTATTAGATTACTCGATTGTACTAGTAGTATTAGGCCTATCGACGATCAGCACGTTCGTGTTGTATGTATTTTGACTTTACCATTATTGTATATTTGTATATGTGTATACATGGCTTTGTAGTTTTTTCGTGACATCTAATTTAAATGGTATTCTTGGCAGGTTAGCCAAATTAGAAGAATCATTGAAAGATGAAAGCCTATCAGAAACGGAAAAGGAGGAGAAAAGACAGCAGCATGCACAAAAAGAAACAGAGTTCCTGAGGTTGAAACGATCGCGATTGGGTGTCGATGATTTTGAACCACTCAAAGTCATCGGCCGAGGAGCTTTCGGCGAAGTGAGTATTTTTTAGCGATCGATGTCCGTAGATCGTCTACCTCTTATAGCGGCTACTCGTTGCGTATCTGGTGGATGTATCGTATTCTTAGTTCGAAAAAAAAAAAAAAAAATCGAATGAATAAGAAATATTTTTTTTATCGCGAAGAATTCGTTGGTCGTGTCGCGTCGAGTCGTCGGTATAATGAATTTTTGATGTATAGTTTACGGTACGAGTAGACCTAGACCTGTCTAGTGAGCGTATAGAGTTTTACTCCAGACACATTTACCACAACGTCTGTACTCGTAAATTCAATCCCAAGCACGAGACAAAATTTTACGCAGATGTGTAATCGAATGCGATACGAAAAGCCGGCTCGTCGCAAGTTTTTTTCTCCCCTTTCTTTTACACTACTTTTTATTGCCGCATTTTTGTCTTCAATTCAACTTAACTTACCATCTACGAACAAATGTACGTGAACTATGTACCCATAGATAGAAGAATTTGCAAGCGTCGTCGTCTTCGTCTTCGTAACACAAAGTAGGTACGAAATACTAATCGAGATAAGACGAAATCATGTGTAATGGAATTCTCTCTTCTCGCGAGCACTCGCCCTTTTTGTTGAATATTTTGAAAAATACGAGTACCATGGAGATACATGTACGTTCACGTACTAGCTACGTTGCTTGTTCAACGTTGTACGCTATTTTTGTGCCAAAATGAATTTATATCGGTTCGAAAATTAAAAAGTAATGATCTCTTTAACTTCTCAAGCCGTCAGCTTCGAAACGTACCCGCACCTTGCTGTTAATTCCTTCGCACTCGTATACTCTCTTTATTCTTTATTTTATTATGCTTTTTGTTTTGTGAAATTTCAGGTTAGATTAGTTCAAAAGAAAGATACCGGTCACGTTTACGCTATGAAAATATTAAGAAAGGCCGATATGCTGGAGAAAGAGCAGATAGCCCATGTACGAGCCGAAAGAGATGTTTTAGTAGAGGCTGATCATCAGTGGGTAGTCAAGATGTATTATAGTTTTCAGGTAAAATACCATCGCATCGAATAAGTATACTCGATTTATATTTAGCCAATGTTTTTGTTTGTGTGTGTGTGTGTGTGTGTGTGTGTGTGTATTTTTGTTTTATTTTATCGAATTTTCGCAAATTATTGGTACTTACTGTATAAATCCAGCTGAGCTGTGAAAAAATCGATTCATCGACTGTAAAGCTTGCCTTAACCTTCTTTAGGAGTAAAAACATACTAATGATGGGAATTTGAGGGAAACTGTTTCGACTCCCTTCTTTGTACAGTAGGCTGAGGAACGAAAAAAAAAAATGAATATTTCAGATTGATTGATTTCTGAATTCATATGTGTGGTATTTCGAGTTGAGATCCATTCGTAAGAGATTTGAGATGCTGCATTCCATAGAAGGGGGACTACTGAGACCTCCCACAGTTGACTGATTTTTGAGAAAAATACGGTTTTTCGTTTATGGACTACGATGGAAACTATTTTTAGCAGTACTAACATCCAGAAGGTGCAACTTGACACGATGAATCTATCTGGATGTTTTATTTTTGAGTCGAAAATGTATCGAAACTCGCGCAAATACGTTGAAAGTTTGCGAGTAGGTGTATGCTTTTTGACCGCCTGTTTCTGAACAAATTTTTCCAATTCATTCCGGACAAAGTGCATCTCGTGTAGAAAATTTACATAAAAGAAAAATTGTATAGAATGTTCGAATGTTTCCAATGAATAATTTATCTCTGAAAATTTGATACGTGATTGAAATTTTCGTATCACGAGTACAAATATTTCTCTTATCGAAGATCTTCATTTTTCCCGATTTGTTCCTGCTGCATAGCGCTAAAAAAAATGTATTTTTTTACTCGTAAAAGTAATTATTGATCTCTCGTTGTTTTAATTTAAGTACACTTTTTTAATATATTTTCTCGAAAACATTTAGGAAGCTTACCCAACATTGAAGGGGGGGGGATAATGTTGAGGCTCCTCTTGCCATTCCATCTCCGCCTATTTGTAACCTGTTCAAAGATCAGCTTTCCACCTTAATTAGAAGCGGAGCTATGGTGTTTCTCCACAACTTTTCGACCTTGAAAAAGAGTCGGCTCCCCAACTGGTCCAGAAACCATTTAAAATCGATTCAAAATTGGAACTAGAACTAAAACTACAACCAGAACCAAACTTAATGGAACCACGATCACACTAAAACCAGAACTGGACTAGTGAAACTGTAACTAGAACTAGAACCAGTGATACAACTCGAACCACAACCAGACTAAAGCCAGATAAAAAAAAAATAAATTATTTTTAAATAAAAACTAATTCTAAATTCAAATATTAGCGTATAAAAAATAATTTATATTTTTTTTAAAATAAAGTAAGATAAGCTGATTTAAATCTTCTTTCTATAAATAAAGAAGCTAGACCATTGAAACTGAAACTAGAACTAAAACCAGAACCAGAATTTGTTCTAGTTCCAGTTCTATTTCTGGTCCTAGTTCTAGTTCTAGTTCCAGTTTCAGTTTCAATGGTCTGGTCCTGGTTTCAGTCTAGTTTTGGTACCAATTCCAGTTTTGGTGAGAGAAGGAAGCAGGATCGGGACCAGAAATACTAGAATTGGAAGATGAAATTTCGGTCCTGGTTCTATTTTCTCGTTTCAATGGTGTGGTTCTAGTTTCATTAAGTTTGCATCTGGTTCTAATTCATTATGGGCTGATTTAAGGGAGGGGAGGGGGCTGAGCCCCCTCCTGATGGTGAATCAACCCCCCTCCCTCCTCCAAAAATTTTTCTTTGTATGATGGCGGAACACTATGAAAATTGATCAAAGTATTGAAATTTTAGTAACGTATTAAAACGATTTTGCTAAAAAACCTCGATCTTTTTTCTCGTAAAACCTGCAAAATTATGGTCGAAGATATGCTTACTAAATACGAGCATCGTGCTATTAATTACTAAAAAAAAAGTTGACGAGTATTGGAAAAATTTATTAAAATACATTTCTGTTGAGGATTTGTATTTGCTCTGGTGTAGGATTTTCTAGTATTCCCTCAGCTGTTCGTGTGTGTGTGTATTCGAACGAGAAATACTCGTAAGCGTTTCGCTGATCTATATTTCGTATTCGTTAATCGACTGTGTTGTATTTGTCGAATGTACAGGATCCGATTAATTTATATTTGATAATGGAATTTTTACCCGGTGGCGATATGATGACGTTGCTGATGAAAAAGGATACACTAAGCGAAGAATGTACTCAATTTTACATCGCCGAAACCGCTCTAGCTATAGATTCGATACATAAGTTAGGATTTATTCACAGGTACGTGTACGTTTGGTGGTAATTTTTCACTATTATTATCATCGTTATAATAAGGTTTACTCGATTATTAAAAGAAATAAGGTTTTGTAACCACATAAGCGAAGTCTTAACGACGCGACGATGGACGTAGTAATTAACGAGCAGCGCTTGTTTTTTTTTTTTTTGTTTGTTTTTTTTCGACTGTTGAATTTGCCGTGAACGCGCCACGCAGGGATATCAAACCAGATAATTTATTATTGGATGCTCGAGGCCACATAAAGCTATCGGATTTCGGTCTTTGTACCGGGCTGAAGAAGTCTCATCGAACTGATTTTTACCGAGATCTCAGTCAAGCGAAACCGTCGGATTTCAGTAAGTATTTAATATTGAAAATACCTACTTAGCTAATAGCTATGTATAGAGCCTAATCTCGATGAACGTGATCACTCGACTGGTTACAAGTGGTGGTTGACGATAAGTCGTTGTCGTCAACGTACAAAACGCTTATTTGACGTATTTTTGTATTTTGCACGCGTGTAAATCGAGTGTATGCTTAATTTTTTCTTCCCATTACATGTTCCACAGCGAGCAGCCTAATGGATAGTAAAAGACGAGCGGAGAGCTGGAAAAAAAATAGAAGAGCTTTAGCGTACAGTACGGTCGGTACGCCTGATTACATCGCCCCCGAAGTATTCCTACAAACCGGCTACGGGCCGGCGTGCGATTGGTGGAGCTTAGGCGTGATTATGTACGAAATGTTGATAGGTAAAATCAAGTTTTTTTTTTTGTTTGTTTGTGTGTGTGTGTGTTTGTTAATCATTTACGAATATGAGCTATAAGCATCTTGCGTAATTACGACGCTAATTATCCGATGCCCGCAGGTTATCCTCCGTTTTGCAGCGAAAACCCTCAAGAAACGTATCGCAAAGTGATGAACTGGCGCGAAACGCTTACCTTTCCGCCGGAAATTCCAATTAGCGAAGAAGCCAAAGAAGTAACCTTGAGGTTTTGCGCAGAATGCGATCGACGACTGGGCAGTATGAAAGGGGTGGACGATTTGAAAGGCCCCGGTGCTCCAGCTTTCTTCAAAGGTGTCGATTGGGAGCATATACGCGAACGTCCGGCTGCCATTCCCGTTCAAGTTAAATCCATCGATGATACGTCCAACTTCGACGAATTCCCCGATGTCAAGCTAGAAATACGTGAGTCCGAATACGTTTGCATTTAAAAATATAATTATATATCTAAAACGGCGTATCGTTTATTTAAAACAGCATTAAATGTCGTGTTTTTTGGTATGACGAGGTATCGATACGTATACCAACGAACGTACTCGAAATTCTTTACACGACGATTACGAATTATTTCGACAATTTACGTAATTTTTGTGTTTTAGCATCTGCGCCTATTGCAACGGACGGCGAAAGCAACTACAAAGACTGGGTATTCATAAATTATACATTCAAGAGATTCGAAGGCTTAACTCAACGTGGTATTCCCATCAAGAAATAAGAAGTTTGAAGATACCATTATTGACGTACCAGATATCTACAATATTACGATTAACGCGTATTCATTTTAACGAACGATGTATTTTTTCACTCCCTTCTCTACCCACCTAGTTTTACCCATGCTCTTTCTTTCGTCTGAATTATGTAATCGAACGAATTTCGTAGTTGTAACGTTAGGATATGCATACTATGAAAATCATTTCTATAGGATTTTATTACGTTTCGTTACGTAGCTAAATTTTAATTTACGATTATTATTTTTATTTTTATTTATTATTTATTTATTATTTTTTTTTTTTTTGAAATTACGCGTTTTCTTTTCATCTTTTGTTGAATAAGCTTTTTCTTCTACATATATGTCTTATTCTTCGATTATCGATCTGGTCATATTTTTATGAAATTCGCACATATCTTCGCTACGCAGAGTAAAAAGAATACCTACCAATAGAAGCGCGACGAGACAATAATTTTGTTTTAAAAAATTTTTATCTTATATAGATTTTGTCGCAATGTAATTTCTTTATAATATGTACCGAATATAATGTGTATGTATGTATGTATGTATGTATGTAGTATGCACGTGTGTGTATGTTTACTGTGCCTGTGTATTTCGGTTTAATTTTAATTTTAATTTTTTTTTTGTTTTTCTTTGTTTTCGTTTACTTTTTTTCCCTCGAGTTGCCCCGTTAGTGTTTTGTTTTTCTTTTATTATTTTCTTTTTAACGAAAATGTCACCGTTGTTGTTTCTAGTTTTTTTTCCTCTATTTCCTTCTTTATCCTTTTATGTTTCTTTTTTTTCCTCTGTAGTTTTTATACATATTATTGCGTAACTTTCGTTAATTTGTACATATTTTAGAGTACACAACTAGTCGCTTTGTTTTGATGTAGTATACTACGCGGATATTACCAAATGGAGAATGGCGAACGGGAACGTTGAAGGGAAGTACGTAGAGAATCTCTATAGAATCGCTTTTTTCTCGTCTGTCTAATTTGATATTATTTTATTATTATAACAAGGCTGTGAAACGCGAGTACAAGCTAACGTGTATTTTTACCTCCCCTACATTGACTTTGTATTTTATTTGTCACGAATTGTAATATTTTTCTTTGCGATAGCGTGCTGAATTTTTTTTCCCCCAATATTTTCGGAAGTTTGGCAAGGGGAGGGATGTGTATTTTTTTCTTGATAAGCATTTATTCCGTGTGTAATCGTACCTAATAACTGTTTTTTTTTGTCGTATTATCTCGTTTACTCAGATCTCTCCGTGTTTAATTGCCGAGCGCAAAATTTTCACACCGTAGGCAGACCATATAAATACGTATACCTAAGTAAAGCGATACCTAGTTAAATGTTAAGTGTGCAAAAAAACGTAGACGGCCTAGACGAGACGTCAGATAACTCCGCTGTATGAATGCAAAATTTCATACAAACGAAAAATACCTATCTAGAGCTACCGAGCTAGTCCATTACCTTGTTTCGTCGGCAGAGGTAATACGAAGACCATACACGTGGAGAATTTCGCCGTAGACTGTACTAACATTTTTTTGAACTCCTTACACGTATTAGCACTTCCACGTTGTTACACACTTGCATAATACATTTCGACGTGATTCGCTAAATGTTTTCATTTTCCTTATATTTTCTAGTTTTTATCAAGTATTACGAGTTTATTATTTTATATAATCGCTGTACCATGTACCTGTATTCGAGAGAATGGTTTGATTTTTCTCGAATACGTATAGCGTTCGTGTAAAACGAAGGAATGGAATGAAATTGTGGTTTTAAATTTAATTTAGGTACTATAAGTACAGGTGTAAGCTTGCCTTTATACTGGTAAAATGTTGTTTCTATTTTGAAAAATTGTCTAACGTGTTTTACTATTTGTACTGTAGTAATGTATGATAAAATTTTTATTTTTCTCTTTTTTTTTCTCCCCCTTCTTTCTTGCATTATTGTTTACCAAGTACGTGTATTTTAGAATGTATAATAAAGCTGATTGTGTTGGTTATATTTCTGATTGATATGTTTTTCCTTGTTTCCGACAAGGTTTCCAATTTGTCGAATATCATCGAACACTTCCGATATCATCTGTAATGAATGAGCGTTTGTTTAATTATCTTATGTTTTGTAACGTGTGTAGAAATACGATGATAAAAAGGACAGTAACATCGATCTATTGGTACGCAATCGGCGATCATCGAAAATTGATCAGAAACGCGTGAAATAATTTTTAAATAAAAAATTATCAAACTTCTGTTTAGTTGCGAACTTTTATTACGAATGGTAACACTGTTTACTTTTGATTCGATTTCATGATCCATGTAACGTGCGTGCGCAACTGGGTAAAACCGGCCAACCGTTCAACCGCATTTCATTTCCAGTTTCATCCCTTTTCAGTCAGGCAGGAATCAAGAAAGAAACCGTTTCAACATTCAACGGAGCGCGTTTTCCACCATATTTACTAATTTCTTGGTTTCAATTTTACGTATTATTTTTATTTTAATCAATTTATTAATTTCGCGTTTGTATTCGTCATTTCGTGATTTGCTTGATTACTTCGTTTTCGTTATTTGTGTAATGGCGTTTCATTCTCCATGATTGGAGTTTGTGCGTTTATTGGTTTTCAAAATTTAATATGTACATAATAGTACTAAAAAGTAACCGGTTAAGGTTAACGTGAAGTGTAATCGGTTGTTCAATTTTATCTCTGCATTGTGGATCTTCCGTTATCACTTATTCTAATTCCGATGAATACGTTGAAGTGGAAAAAGTCAACAGTCGTATTCAATAGAATCCAGAAGTAAGTTTACCCGATATTTTTCATCAACTAACCGGTGTCAATCTGGCTGCTAATTAATTGCTAACAATGGGTGTCGTTATATTTACTCGACTCATCATTTTGGTGATTGTACTTCTGAAAATTTACGTGGTTATAATTGAGGGTAAATCTTCCCGTAATGCATCGTTATATCAGATGGAAAAGGACTGCTTGTTTATAGCATGTGGATCGTAATTGAGTAAGTGTATCTATGAAGAATCCCAATCCTAGTTACTCTTCTGTTATAGAATCTTTTGAAAATGATAAATTATTCGTGTAGCTTCGGAAGCAATGGTAATTTGGTTATGATAATTACACCACGATCATCGTGCTTGTGTTTATTTGTGATAAGTAAATATTAGTTCTTGGTTATCGTTTATCGATTGACAGCCATTCGATCTAACCGTTTGTTTTGTGAGTCGACGGAATAAACGCTTTTATTTTTAATAATTTAACCAACCGTAGAGAGCTCAAATTTTCTTTTTCGATTCGTGTCAAATTCATTTTCTGAACTGTATTTGAATGATAATGTCTTCTTTCCGGTTGATAATTGTGAACGAATTCTTCTACTATACTTAATGAGAATTTCGCAATTATTTTTGCTAAATGAATTCGACGAAAAAAAAGAAAAAAAACATCAAGTGTATGTATCTACGTGGACGCGGCATGGTTTATTTTCATAGGATACCTCTAATCTTCAATCGAATTACAAAAAGGTATTTAGATTTATAGCGCAACGTTAAATGAGCTAAGCGTATTTTTGAAATATTTAATTTATGCGATGAGATAATTTTGATCACGTTACAGTTTAGGTGTGGCTGAATTGATTGTAATTCGAAATTTTGGAACTAAAAAACAAAAAAAGAAATTTACCAAATATCGAAGTGCTTAAACAATATAATTTGGCCATTTTTATCTAATAGATTACAATTATTTGCGTGTTAAACAAAAGATACCCTCGTAAGCTCTCGTTTTACCACCATAATCCTCCGGTCGACATCCACGCGAATCTGGGATAATCAATGTCTTCGTATTGAGGCTTGGGAACGTGATGTATTTTTATATAGCACGATTTCGACACCGGTGGTACGACGTGAATATATAAATCGTAAAAATCGAAAATCACTTCAATCGGTGCAATCGTATCTTCCTTGTAAATTCGACAATAGAAAGGTTTCTCGGTGGTGAAATTTTTGTTATCGTAATAAAACAGAGCTACCCAAGCGTCTTGGAAGTTTTCCACCGATTCGGAGTCTTTTACTGTCATCTCGTAAAATGTACTGGTTTCGTTCGGCTCTAACGTGATTCCTCTGTAAATGTCGTGATGATTTTCCCAATTATCGAAAATCAGCGTGTGTCGTACTTTGTACACGTACGTTTTAATCGGACTTTTGTTGTACATGTAGAATTTATGTTTTATATAATCTTGCTCGAACCATAGTTTTTCTTCGGCCAATAAATCGCCGCACAAGTGCACCAAAAAAATACCGAATATTATAAATCTTGCGTTAAACATGGCGGAAAAAGTTATATTTATCAACGTAAATGCTTACAATTTAACGATGACCGCTGCATACCGACTGTACATATAAATATTAGCGAGTTACATTCTCATACAAATATCGCGCGTTCGATTCAATTTGAATCGCGTGATCGATAAGCAATCGATATGGTATGATAATTGATAGGTATTGAAAGATGTGTTGTTCAGCATTTAGGCAGAGGCCGAAGGGAGAGAAATTTTTGGAATTTTAGCTTCTTAAATGCGTTCGAATTTATTCAGAAAGTTCCGACGAGTGTTGTTATCTGCTTACGATTAGAGCATGGTGATGATGATGAGCTGATGGTTGAAGTTTTTCGTTGAATTATTTTTCCTAATGTAATATAATGATTCCTCGAATTGGTATTTAATCAAATCTATAAGTTGTATACGTACCTACTTACGAGATATCAATACGACTGTACGATAATTTTCAGCGGATAAATTATCCTCCCTAGTTTTACTCAGTAGTCGATTGATCGATGTATTGTGCTTGAAAAATTGCGTTGTTTTTGTAAGTTTTTTCATGCAGAAGCTTCGTATAAACATCAACACTTAAGTTTTTAATTTTGCGTAATTATTCGGAAAAATGTCATGAAAACCTTTGGAAACATTTTCGTGGAAGGTTCGAAATATGATGATTAAAAAAATATATATATTCAATACAGAAATTAGCCTCCACAGCGATCAATGTAAGACACAAGTTGAGGTTTCTGCATACAGTTCAGCTCTTCCGAATCTCGTTTTATACCTCAAAAAAGTAGATTTTCAAATTGAACTAAAACCCTGAAATTTGACTTGATCATTTATTGAGGGCAATGATGAGGATCACGATTGTTTTTACTTAATTTTCTTATTTTAATACGATATTTTAAAAACATATTGATTTCTTCATTTCAGCTGGCGTTTGGTATTCGAAATTTACGTCCAAAATGGTGAAAACAGGTGTATGTAGTTATTTTTAGGTGTGTAAGATCGTTTTCTACAGTCTTATTTTTAATTGCGAATGAATAATTTGAGCATCTGAAATATTTTATCACTGACAACGAGCCTTATATTAAAACATTGTTCATTGAACGCTGACGGTTTATTATCGGAGATTCTTGATTTTACACCCACCATCGTTGGCCGGTAGTCTTCCAAAATAACTCTAAATAGTCTTTGTACTCGTAATCTTTATCCGGATTGTGTTCGATGGGCACGGAGCAGTTTTTCGATACCGGTGGCTTAATGTGAAATTGCATATTGTACATGTCGAATATAACCAAAATAGGATCCTGAAGGTCTTTGTCGATGACGCGACAAAAAAACGGCGTACTCGTTAACGTATAGTTTTTATCGTCGTATAACAAATGAGCGAACCATTCGTCTCGGTAGCTTTCTTCGGCCGGAGGCGCATTTTTTACGTACATTCTGTAAAACGTACTCGTCTGATTGGCTTCGAAATCGATGGCTGTGAACATATCGTGATACCCTTCCATATTATTATGCATTATGGTATGACGTATCCTGTGAACGTGCAGTTTCCTCGGGCTGTGGTTGTACATGTAGAACCGATGGGCATCCAAGTCCATCATGCTGATTTTCGATTCGACCTTATCATTCAGCAGATATATGGCCAACAGGAGTAGTACGAATGAAACCGAGACCATGGTTGATGTGTGATCGAATGTGTATACGTGTACGCGGAGCGAGGTAAACTGAGATGGCTCCGTTTCGTGCAGATACGAAGATTTTTCATTTTCCGATTACCCTGCAGCTGAGCGTCGCGTCGTCGATTTACGCATGAATCGTAGTACGAGATAAAATAAAAACTAATGAGCTACAAATTTATTTGATGGATGATATTCTAATCGAAGTACATTCAGCCGTTACCGGTTACATTTGGGATAGGTGAAGAATTTTAGAAAATCCTTTATTTTCCAAATTGAGCTAGTAAGTTGAAATTAGGTTAGGTACATTTAGTCGAGGCTTTAGATGTGCTTTTGGGGGTCTCAACTTTTCACCTTTATCGAACCCTTCCTACTCGCAATGCTGATTAGGAAATTTCACTTCTCATGATTGTTACACGTCTCGAACATCAGGTTGAAAAGGATTTTTTCGTAATTTTCAATCAATTTACCGCACTTTTTACTCATTTTTTTCAATTTCCTACCCCACTTTCGATAATTTTTGACTATTTTTCTAAAAATTTGATCAATTTTCACTCATTTTTCGTAATTTTTTCGTAATTTTTCATCAATATTCTGCTTTTTTTACATATTAAAGTTAATTTTTCACGTAATTTTCGATGATTTCTTAACCATCTTTTTCATGTTTTAGGTCAATTTTTACCAATTTCGAATGATTTTCGGCGATTTTTTTTTTTTAATGTAGGTTGATTTACACACATTTTTCATGATTTTTGATCGTTTTTTGTCCATTTTACCATTTGTATCAAATTTTTACAAAATTTTCGATGATTTTTTTTCGTAATTTAGATCAATTTTCACCCATTTTTCAGCACTTTTTCGTGATTTTCAATCGATTTTTTGCACTTTTTACCCCTTCTATGAAATTTTAACAAAATTTTCAATGATTTTAAATGTTTCTCAAAAATTTACTAATAAATGGATTTTATAAATTAGATGACTGACTTAATGTCGGATGTTCAATACCGAGTGTTGTAGACTATTGTCTAATGATTTTTCAAATTTATTTTGTAAATTTTGAAATTTTGATTTTAGCATTACGTATCCATGGTCTTGAGTTTTTTCACCACTTTCGCGATAAGCGTCAATCGCAGAACGTTTCCAGTCCCGATAGAAATGAACCTAAAGAAAGAAGTCATGTTGCTCTCAAAACGAAAATTTGCGAGAAATTTTTTGAAAAATTGTCAACGCTGGAATTGATGGCTTTCTGCTCTTGGTTCAAGCACACAGTTGTTTTTCAAAAGTTCATAGAAGAGACGAACAAACAGGAATATTTGAGAGCTTGAGACGATATGCCCTTTCGTGATTGAAAGATTTGAAAATTAAAAATTTTTGGGTGTTTATCTTTCAGATAAAACGCATTTGAGATTTTGTCCTTGGCGAAACTGCCATTTGGATAAATAGTATCTAGAAAATGTAAAGTTACCTAACAGTCACGCTTTAAGGAAAACAAATTGAAGTTAAAATCGACTATACTAATTCTAGACAAATTCAATGATACTGTTATCTATGGTAACATGTTATCGATTCGGCACGACGATGTAAATTATACGCGGAACCTTCTCTGATGTACTGAGAAAAAGTAAAGTAGGCTGGGATGAATCCTACTAATGGTAGGTTAAAGTAGCTCAAGTTTGAAATAACCTCAAAACGATGAGGTGTGGTAAAAGTTTCAGCCCTACAACTCAATTTTTTCAACTTGCAAGACTAACTCGAAACAAGCTTGTTTACACCTTATTTCTCCTCATCTTCCCCCAAACTAATAATTTCGACTCTTATTCATTATCAGTAGGTCTAAGTCGCTTACGACCGTATTGAACCGAAAAAATTGCGTTACCTATCACGATCCCATGCCAGTGAAGCAGCTCTCACCTCAGCGCCCATTCGCGCTTTGATGATATCAGACCACCTAGTCGGAAATCTTCCTCTCCCTCTTCTAGCAGAGGCCTTATCAAAGAGAATGTCTTTTTCTAGATTTCCGACCTCTCTCTTGGTCACATGTCCAAAATACCCTAGAAAGCGTTTCTTGCATAAAACACTTGGCCCGACTGGCTCCTGTATTTCGTTGGCGATGTCCATGGTATCCTCAGCATCCTTCGCCAGACCTACATCTCAAAGGTGTCGATTCTTCTGTTATCATCTACCTTCAACGACCATGTTTCCGCTGCGTATAGGAAAACAGAGAAAACAAGTGACTGTATAAGTCTGTTCCTTGTCTTTCTGGAGATTTTTTTATTACATGTGACATTACACAGTCTGGTCATAGCTGATTTGCTGAGTGCAATTCGGCGTCGTGTTTCTGCCAATGAGCCCCAGTCTGCTTTGACGATGGAGTCTAAATATACGAAAGCATTCACCTTTTCGTATTCGCTCAGGGTTGTAGAAACTGAAAGACACTTGGTTCGATCCACCACTATGACTTTCGTTTTTGATATTATATTAATACGAAGTCAAAGTTTCTTATTGGCTATCTTCACCAGGTTAACGAGCTCCGCCATTTCCTCTTTATCCAAAGCGATCAAGGTGGTATCATCTGCAAATCGCACATTAGAGATTCTTCTTCCTCCAATGGAAATACCACCATTCCAATGTTCTAGAGCCCCGCGAATTATCTGCTCACCATAGGTGTTGAATAACTGCGGAGATAATATGCATCCTCGACTCACTCTCTGTTCCTCTTAAAAAACCTCAGATTCTTCACCATCAACTCTCACCACCATAGAATTGAACTTATATAGGGACTCCACCAAATCTACTGTACCAGCGCGGACTCTCATCTCTCTTAAAACTTTAAAGAACTTCTTCTCCACTTCATTACAGGTATGTTGAACTCCCTGCACTTTCCAATATTTTGCCGAATATTCATTATCTGTCTCATTGCGCCTCTTCCTGGCATGAACCCGGTGTGAAAAATTGTATCATTTGGTATTTTTTGTTATTACATATTCAACGATTTAATTCTTTCATTCCCTTTATTCAATACAATATTTTACTTCAATATCACAATTCAGCGTGTTCACAGATGATTGAATAATTTAGACGAATACTAAGACACAGAAAAAACTTAAAACCTAAAACGCGCTCTCACGACACTACCGCGTCGAGACAAAAAAAAACAAAAAAAGTTAATATTAAACGATCCTAATACTCAGCGAACAGCGACCCATTTTTTTATATTATCTATGGCCTTGACAGCCGCGCTTCTTTTAGGCCGGTTCGAGGATTCTCCATCAGCCATTGGCAACGTTGACGATTCTGTAGTTGATGGTGATCTCGACAAATCTATTTCAGTTTCGATTAGATGCAGAAGATTGATTGGGCGCGTTACTACTGCTTCCGGAGTCTCCACCACTGCCGCTCTAACCTTTCCATCGTCACTTTCGACCAATTTTTTAATTTTGCCTACCTTCCATCTTCCCTGAGGCAGGTTTTTCTCATTTATAATAACAGTGTGACCCTCCTTGGGAGGTTCCTCCGCCGGATGGTATTGGTGTCAAACGTTTCTCCAAAAGATTCGAGTGTACATAGAAGAGCTTTGATTTCATCATACATTTTGTGTAACACGGTCGTATTATTAGATTTGACTGGAGCTAACTGTGTTACTCTGTTGTACAATACTTGGACAGCACGATGTTTATTACCATATTTTTCGTCGAGTATGTTTCTTGCAATTGAATAATTTTCATTTGTGGCTGGTAAACCTTTTAAGTCGTTTTCTGCGTTGCCAATCAACTTAAGTTTTAGGTATGACAATTTTTTGGCTGCTGGTATTTCTGCACAGTCTATTGTTGAGTCGAACGTCTGTTTGAATTCGAAATAGCTGA
>FIZR01026949.1:0-14654 GCA_900060175.1 Ferrisia virgata
CGGCCTGGTAGACAGAAGGCGAGGTGGGAAGACGATATAGTGTCTTTTTTGGGGGAAATAAACAGTTTAGCAGGGTAGCGCAAGATTGGGCCAAATGGGCTCGGTTAAAGGAGGCCTATGCTCAAAATTGGGCTAAACATTAATTTAATGTAAATTAGGCTTAATAATAATAATAATAATAAATTGTTGACTCTTTATTTGAATGTGATTAATGCGTTGAAAAGATGAATAATGCATTTATCGTCTACTTACAACATTGGGAAATGAAAAAGATGGTGAGTTGATATCAGACCTCAGAATTGCATTCAGAACTAGAAATAAAAAACGATATTGCGTTTTAATTGAAATGAAACAATGTAAAAATTTCATAATGTGAAAGTAACAAACACAATTAGATGTAAATCGAGCCAATATCATAACTCAAGATCACGTCAAAGAAAAAAGAAATAAAAAATGAGATCGTATTTCACTTGGAATTAAACAAATCAGCACCGGTTTAATTTCAATGTTTAGAGTGTAAAAATTAATTTGATGAAATAAAGACGTTAAGAGCATTAAGAACAACTCGGAACAACGCCATCATCGTACAGGTTCATGTATTCATGTGGTACAAGAACTACAAAATCGTTGAACTTCCATAAACAGTATTGCCATTATTTAAAACAAAAAAAAAAAATCAAAAATCAGTGGTAACTGATTGAAAATAATTTGAGTTTCAGTTTTGAACTTGAAATGAATCATTTCTGGTTTATGTTCAGTTACAGTTCCAGAAAAATTTCATTTGAAGGTTAATAGTTGGTTAGCAATCCATTCAAAAATTTGCGTTAATTCGCAATCATCAGTTCAGTTTTCAATTTTCAATTCAGTTACCACTCCTGGCTAAAGCGTTGAAAAATGTTTATAATGTACGAATTTCTGCGCATTTGCTAGAATATTTTTGCGAAAAGATTATGCGTATTCTTCCGACTTCTCAGCTTTTGATGATTTTGACATATCATTCCTTAATAGCCTTAAAAAACATCCCAAATATGTATATTTTTAAAATTATTATTCTATAGAAGATTTTGATACATTATCTATGCTAATAAGTGCAATATTTAACATCAACGTGGAAAGGATGAGCCTTGTCAAAACTCATGATTACATATGTTTGTTATACTGTTAGTTTGGGAGCCAGCATAGAAGTTTAACCCCTCCCCCCGGCCATAAAAAACAAGGATTTCCACTTTTTCTGTGTACTAATTTTCAGGTCTGAATTTGCAAAAATGAATTCAATTTCGCTCGGGCGTACATTTAAACAAATGTATTTTTTTCAACGATGAAAAAGTGCATTTTCAGGAGTTTTAAGGAAAAAAATTATCAAATTCAGCCTACTTTTACATATTGCTAGTAATTTACCCAATTTCGTCCCTCTTCTCAAATCATAATGAGCATTAACAATTACCATTTTTTTTATTTAAAAAAAGACAGTATGGAGTGTCATGCAAAGACACGACTAGAATAATGGTGTTATTAAGAAGGTAACCAAAATTTACTTTTTGTAAGTGAATTAAACGTTGAGAGCGGTGATCTTACCTTAGTTATTCGCTAACCTTGGATCAAACATCATTATGACGTCAAATTGCTTGCCCAGAGCGGGAAGATTTATCATATTTTTGATAATGAAAGAAGTTTCCCTTCATTACACGACTGCTTTAGAATTTTGGATTCTTTAAGTCTTTCAATATTATTGTTATCTTCATTGTATCGTTGTAGCAACTTTTTTTGTACTCAAATGAAAATGTCATCATGATTCAGACTACATGTAAAATACAAGCATCCGTTTCATTACACTTTTAGCAGAAAAAAATTACACGGTTTACTGAAAAATGAATAATAATTTTAAAAAATCTACCCAACTCGTCCAAGATACATATTGTATGTAATGATTACGTGTATCGTGCTAAGCTGGCAGCGAATGGTACGCTCATTAAAAGAAAGAATCCGAATAGATTCGTACATGTTGGGATTTTATAGTCGTTTATTTAGTCGTGTATACGAGATACACTGTAGTGTATAGTTGCACCGATGATTACGACAACAATGGCGGGAAAGTGTACAGTGAAGAGAGGGGATGAGTACGTGTGCGAGTGTGTAAATGGCCGGTATTTTGAATGATTTAGTAGTATAAGCGCTTTGCTTATATTCGAGCCAACACTGTCAGCGCTTTCGCAATCACATAATTTCGTAACGATAAATCACCTCGTCGTTTTAGACACGATGAACCGTTGAAGAGTAGTAATGTGGAAAGGATGGGAAGAATACGGTATCAGCAGACGAAGAGGTGTGTCAAATAAAAGGCGTTGTTGGCTGGGGCAACCCTGTCGGATCGAAATTGCTACCCTCTAATTACTGAGAATTCTATACGGAGCGACGGTTGAGCTGAGTGTGCATTGTGCGAGTATCGTACCACAGTAGTGAAACATGGTCGTTTATTTGTACAAAATAGGTTTTCGTTGGAAATGTTTGGAAAAATAGCGCCGAGGATTATGTTTTAATAAAAGCATTTAATACTAAATTTTCCTCCAAGAGGTGAAGAAAATTGCGAGTACTCTATATGTTTCAAGTTAAAAGGGACAGATCAGAAGTATCGAAAAAGGATTCGAGTTAACTGTCGATAACCACTTTGAAAATTCCCATATTTATTGTGGAATCATAAGTTGGTATTCTTTTCACACTGCTCTGAGCAAGCAAACCAATTTTATCAGAATTTTATCGAAATGTGACGTCACATGTTAATTTTAAGGCAAATAAATGGTTAAGGATCAAAAATTGTTGCTCAATTTGAGGGCGTTTAAAAAAACTCAAAAGAGTAAACTCTATGGAGTGCAATTATTGGCTCTTTTGAGAGATTAGTTAGCATCTCTCATCTCTACGTTACTAACATTTATATTAAAACGACCAGCAGCAAGAGTATATAAGACAAAACCCATGATGGGGACGGATTGAGCTGTGCGTGGTAAAGTTGGAACTGAGGCCTTTGCGTTGGTGACGATTCCGTATGTTTGGGCTATTGTATTGAACTCATCAAGCCATGGTGATTTCTTTGTTTTGGCTTATATGGCAGAGATATTGGCATCTCTCATGTACAGAACGTGGAGATAAGGATCATTAATTCCTTACACAGATATTACGATTAGCCAATGTCGCTTTAGTGATCATTGTCGTGAGAAGTGCTGCGGGATCAAAACCAGAATGACTGAAGCCTTCAAACATGGGTGCTAACGTAGCCCTGCTATCAGCTGGTCGTAGTTGTTGGAAGATGTCTTTGGCAAGCAGACCAATCCATTCGACGAAGGATCTGGTGTTATCATGTCACAGGTTAGCGAATTGCTGATTGAATAACGTTGAGTTATTATCAGACATTCTGACGGCTTTGGGCCGCTTGTAGTTTGTTAAGAAAAGATAAAGAATAATCACAGGAAGAAAGTAAATAAACAAACATGTTCTTTTCTTCCCAACAATGTGGTTAAGATGGAACTCCCTCAAATAGATGAACAATTTTTATTCCTAAACCACTTTCTGGCTTCGGATCTAACATTTGACGTCACATTTCCATGAAATTCTGATAAAAGTGGTTTACTTGCTTAGAGCTGGCTGAAAAGAGTATATCTATTAAAAATATAAAATTTTAATAGGGCAGATCCACTTATCGTGAGCGAGTAAATCGATCCGAAATCTGATGTACAAAAAAAATTATCTTACTAGGGAGCTACCCTAAGTGTTACCGTCCAGATAAAAAAATTTTGTTACATGTGTAAAGAGCATTCAAAATTCCAGTTCCTAAGTTGCATTTTGGTGAAGAGTTATCGAGGAGTGAGGAGTGTATGGAAAAATTGACAAATGATATCGCGTTTAGTAGCTAATTTTTTCACCACTTACTATCCTCGATAAGGACTTCCTAGCGGTGCGGTAGTCGCCCATGAATCAGCGTGTAACACTTCGGGGCGGGGGAGGGGTGATTTTTTGGCATAATTTTTCAATTTTTTCAAAATATATTCACATAGCTAGGTGGATCTGGATGAGTACCCCACTTCTGTGGCGTAACAATACCTGGCTTCTGATTGGTAGAGGGGAGGATTTGCTGGAAATTCTTTCTGAAGTTTAAAGAATATATAGCCCGAGCGAAGGAAAGGCGAAAATTTTGGTAAAATTTTGAAGGTTAGGGGTTGAAAAATTGGCATTTTGACGATTTTGAAATTCTGAATACGAAATTTTACCCTTTTTCGCGGGTAAAATTGAATTTTTATGCTAAAAATCACTCTTATGGGATGCGGTGGTTTGCCTTTCCCATGCCCTGTGCTTTTATGGTACCGAAATGAGTGTATGTTCAGAAATATTGCTTAGAAAACAAATATACATTTTCGCTTTTTTTCATTTCTCTCTTCCAGTTGTATAAGGTATAAATTTTAGAAAGTCCCCCCTCCCCTCCGAAATTTTCAACAACGAGTTGCTTTTCAAAAATATACTTTCACTACACCTTTGTTTGGAGTCACGATGTTTTACCGTGTTGGGAATTCTCGACATTATGTTGAAGTAAGCATAGGGGCCATATGGTCGATATGGAGTTATGACCATAGGGCCATGGTCCGGACTATAGGTGAGCGACTAGAAGTGTTTCCAGCCCAAAAAGATTGTATTTTCAAAGTTTTAAGATGTTCAAGTTTGAAGTTTTTGCAATTTAATTCTATTATATTTTCCGCAAATATTCCTTTTTTGCCTCATAACTTCACACCATCATCACTCGGCCACATAAACATGAAATTTCGTTAGTATTTTGTAATTGAAAGGAAATCATGGTCTAAAAGTTGTACTTGACCAAATGCAATTCTATTTCTAATCCACTTAGAGCGAGTCTACCTCTACATAACTATAACACATAATAGTAGATACTCCACAAAGTAGGAATTTGCAAAAAAAATTCGATAATTTTTTTCGTTTCTGACTAAAAACGCGATTTCTGAGACCATTGTAAACGACTGCTAATGGACCTTTTGCTAGCAGAGCGCCAAACATGATGAATGTCTTGTATTTTCAAAGATTTACCATGCAAGTAATAAAGAAGTATCTTCTTATCAGTTAAAAATTAATTTTTAAAAATTTGTTAATAAAATCGAAAAACGAACTCGAGCAACTTAAATTTTTGTCATTACTTTTTCTGACGATGCCCTTTCAGTGGACAAATCATGGATAGGGGTCTCGACCTGACACCTCCGAGTACTATATTTACCCGAATTTTAATTTTCTGTATTAAAAACATGGATTAAAATATTCAATCATCGCTCGGTTGTTATCTGTACGTGAATGATCTCCTACCTCAATTCATCTCTGTGTACATTATTCTCGTTGGCGAGTAAACCCGTAAATCGACGAATTTCTATGGTATTACTGCGAGTACCTTAATCTACCAATACACGACGACTACCGGGCTCGTCAATTAAAATAATCGAAATATAACTCATCGCGTCTTCGCTGTAAAACTCATCGTTTTAATACCGAATGCACACACACACCGTATTTGAAATTCGTTATACGTAGATCTACGTGCAAAATTCGACGATGAATAAACACGGGCAAAAGTGCGCTGTAATAGATGTTGAAAAGAGTAAAATAGTTTGAGCTGAAAAGAGATAGAGTAATTCGCAGCAACGAATACTGAGGCGTAAAAGCATCATCACAGAAAACTGCTTACATCAGATTCGTATTAAAACACGAGAAAAGGTTTACAATTTAGCGATGAACTTTGTTATTGTTGTTGTTATTATATTTGTTTCATTGTTTATTTCGTCGGCTTAGCGACTATTAAAGAATTACTTTTCAAATTCTTAAATCCCTTCGCCTTGTATGTTTATAACGTGTATTCATGTTATATGTACACAGAATACAGTACAAAGCACGTATATTTGTAGGTATAAATACACTTAATATGATTTTCTGTGTGTATTTAGTCCTAGCATAGTCGTTTGAACGTATTGTTTTTTTTTTTCATGTGATGAGTTTTGAAGCGTTTTAAGGTGACGAATAAATGTGGTTTTTTGTACGGTGGGGGTGGGAGTGGAAACGGTGAATTATTTCTTTCAAAATAACAAATTAAAATTGAATAGGTGATTGGTTGGGCTCATTTGGAGCTGGTAGCGATTGCAGAGCATGAATTATGGTGAAGAATTGGCGTAAGTAAATTGAGATTTAGGAGTTTGAAAAGAAATACGCGCAACGTGTCGGAAGGACAAGAAAATGGGTGGTAAGAAGTGGACACGAATTAGAGGTTTCGTGTGCGTGTTTTTCCTTTTGAAAAGAAAACGTGTCAAAAAGAAAGAAGGAAGGGAAAGAAAGGAGGAAAAAAAAAGTTCCCTACCGAAATGAAAAATTAATAAGTCTTGTATTATAAGAGAATTCAATTCCAAACAACTTTTGTCATTACGAAAAATTCGACAAGTTCCCGGAGAGAACTATGACTTGAAACGTGACTTAGTTTTTTTTTCTTCTCCTTTTTCAGAAAGTTTTTTCGTCTTGTTTTTTTTTTGTGCTCCGCGGCCGTATTCTGTTCGACAACCACGATGAGTGAAAAATATGTTACACGATAACTCGGCAGGAAGTAATTTTTTCGATTTTTTTTTGTGCGGTCTCCGAAATTGTCGGCGAATTAAGTTTCTCTCTTTCGTGATGATTTTGAAATATCGCCAAACTGGGTCAGTTTTATTATCGCAGCTAGATGAATTTCCAGGCGAAGATTTATTCGCGTGCCGTGCTCGAAAGTTGCGCCAGGAAGCAGGTGGTAATTGTGAAACTGAAGGTGATGGGGTTTTCTTTATAAACGACGGAATCGTGTGGTACGGTAGGTTTTTTCACCGATTTATTTAATGCTCAACAAATAGCGAAATACGAGAGTGAAATTTTTATATCGTATTTGGCTGTATGGGTATTGGTTGTAAAAGCAGTTGATTAAATTGAAGGCTCGTTGAGCTAAGAGTACATGCGATTAAAAGTCTATTGTTATCGTATCAAGCATATTACAGCATCTTCCTGGTAAAATGAGTCGATGAAAATGAAAGATTGATTTTAATTCGGGAAATAACTGCCACACATAAATGCAAAGAAAGCATCGCGATTTTCCCTTAATCTGTGGCAGGAATGAAAGGTGGTTTTAAAGTGCATAATTTAGACCATCAAAGGCTGCATTTAACACCCTGTTGAATCCACATGCCAGATTCGTATGCAAGAAATAAATCACAACTCGCGTCCTCTCTTCGCTAGCGCTGCTCTCAATAACAAAAAATGACCCAAAAAACTACACTCTCGAGGTTGTGAGGAGGCGCAATGAGGCTCAAAAGTTGAAACTCCCAAAAGGAACATTTACCATTTATACTAAATATATATGCCAAATTTCAACTTTCTAGCTCAATTAAGAGGAAAGTTATGCCATTAACAATTCATCTGCATTTTCGAATCTGTGACGAGGTGAATAAGACTGAAAAATTGAAACCCACAAAAGGCACATCTAAATCCAGAGATCCGGGAGGGAGAGGTCTGGTCCCTGCGACTTTGGCTCCAAGATTTTTATTTCAAGCCCCCTCCCCCACTCGACTCCACAATTTTTAAATAAGTCCCTCTGACTCCAGCTCACACTCTCAAATTTTCAAAATGTGGTTCCAGCTCCAAGATTTTCAATTCAAATCCCTCTGGCTCCGAAAAAATCGACCAGGAGGCCCTCCACCCTTCGGCTTCGCTCCGGATCCCTGCTGTCAACATATTAGTGAACGGAAAATTCTTTCATATGCAGACACATCATCATAATCATCATCTGATTATGATTAATACTTTCAAAATTTCGTTTAAAAAGAAAAAAAAAACAGGGATCCGGAGGGAGGAGTTCTGGTCCCTCCGGCTCTGACTCCAACATCTTCAGTTCAAGTCCCTTCGGCGGCTTTGGCTTCAAAAAATCGAACGGAGAAGGCCCTCCATCCTCCTCCTCTCGACTCTGGATCTTTGTCTAGGATCTTTTACTAAATGCACGTATCTAATTTTATCTCTCCCCTCTTAATTGGCTTGGGATGCTGATTTTTGGATATATTATGAAGCTTTAGATTGTCTAAGATCGGCTCAAAGATTGACAATTTTTCGGAATTTTAGTCCTTTAGTACCCCTCCCCATAAATTTGAGCGCAACTAAATTTTGACCTGAGGTTACCTGCATTCCAGAATATCAAATATGCCATCAATCTAAGCTTATTTCTAAATTTGATAGGTTTTGGTCGGTATTAAGCTGAGCAAATGATTTTTAGTTTGGGGTGAGGAATGATAAAAAAGTAAAAAATGACTAAAATTCGTATTTGACGTGGCCAAAAATGGTCGTAATGGTCTTCTAGGACACCAAAACGGATTTTGTTGACACCCCTCCCTCCATCATCCGCTGTAAGTCTTTATTGACAATATGGCATAGAAAATTAGGCTGAAAACTGATTGCTGTTCAAAGTTCTTGTAAATCATTCTGGAAACCAATTTGGATACATTTGATGATGATTTTAGAAATTAGTAAAATCAACATTTTGAATAAGCGAAAAGTTGAATTCGCGGACAAAGGCTAGACCTATTAGCCTATGCAATAAATTATATTACCGAATAACTGAAACGAATATGTGCATTGCAAACGGTCTACTTATCTTGAAAGCATTTATATGTCTTTTATTGAAATGAAATCTCTAGCGCAGCAGATAACAACGAAATACAAGGTGCAACGAACATGTAACTGTGAGATGGAGAGAGTAAGAGAGAGGTACAAGCATGATGGAAAAAAATCCAACATACAAACGTACCTATTCGACTCTTGGTCATGAATGAAATTACTACTGCGTCAGTTAAAACCTATTGGCTTTACGATTCGCTTCATTAAATCTCTTTTTTCTTTTGCTCGTATTTGGCGTGTATATGTATATATATATTTATAATACACAATAGCATGTCGCTAACCCTTATTATATACGACAAACGAATGGTAAAAATCATCAGGCTGCGAAATTCGTCGAGATATCAAAGAAATTTTACGATATGCTGGTTGGATAGACGAAGAGAGGTGGAGGGAAACAAGAAGGAAAAATACCAGCGCATAGTTGACGTAGCGTTACGTTATGCTGTCAGACCGATTATGAGGTTGAGGTAGTTTAGGTAGGTAGTCAAGATACTATATTCTTGTATATATATTTTTTTTCCTTCCTTTTTCGTTGCTTTAACTCTTAATTTATGCTGCGGCGCTTCTGTATACGCCGAGTAATCGAATACTATGTAGACACAAGTTTGTTTTCTCTTGGTAAAAGTTTCTTGTTAAATTATACGGTATGGTATATGTTTCATATTTACATCTTCGCTACTTCTTTCCGCGTTTCCCATTCTTACTCGTCGTTGCGAGTATAATGAATTACAAAGTTGAAAAACCTAACTTTTTAACAAAAATAATGGCGTTATTCTGCGCGTTTCTTTTTCATTTTTGCTGGTTCAGCAGCAACTATAGAGTTTTGCATTCGTTAAACCTGTGTGTGTTGTTTTTTTTTTACATTTTTTTTTCTGATGTTTTACTGAGCTCAAAAACAGTAATTGCGGATTCGTAAATTCATTTTTTTAGAATTAGATATGTATAGTATATGCATTACATACGTCAACTTTTGAGGGTTGATTCAAAATTTCAACCCTCTACGCACATTCTTCATGCCCAGAATCTTGGGCTACTTAGCAAAGAATCAACTCAATTATCCGCCTCTGATTTGAACGAGAAAACAAGCTAGATGAAAAGAGCATGTAAAAAAACTTTCGAAACAAAATTTTCAACAGTTGAAGTTCATTTTTAAATTTTTCGCAAATTTTTGAAAATTTGTCTTGTAGGTTCTCACTAGGTAAGATGAAAACTGCTATTTGAAAATTTAAGTGAAATGAACGCAAATAGTGTGCAGATCGGAGTAATTTGACTCGCTGAACAAAAATTTTAGCTTAATTTTTTTGTACGACTGCTTCGAACGGTGTAATCGTCTAACGATATTTTCAAAAGAAAAAATTACCAAAAAACATGAAAATGAATAAATTTGAGTAAAAACGGTTTCAATCGAACGCAAATGAGCTCAATAAAATATATTTTAAGAAGCAAAAATATTCGAGTTAAAATAACTATTTTAAGCTGGTAAAATGAATAAAAAGAAGAGAAGCATTGCGGGTAGGAAGGGTTCAATGAGGCTAAAAAGTCGAAAAAGCACATCTAGGGCTTCTATTACCTAATTTCAACTTTCTAGCTCAATTTAGAGGGGAGTTATGCGAATAATAAATTTAAAAAATTAGAAAAAATAACCTAAACACCACCTATTTGGAGCTGTGAGGGGGTGCAATGGAGCTAAAGAGTCGAAACCCCCTAAAGGCACATCTAGGGCCCCAACTAAATGTACATATCAAATTTTCACTTCCTAGCTTGATTTGGTCGGGAGATAGGGGAGGAACAGCTCTTTTTCAAAGTCAAAGAAGGGGAAAACTCCTATATCTCTCTCATAATTGACTTAAGAGGTTGATTTTTAGATATGTTATAATTGATTAAGAAATTAAAAAATCATAAATGTGTCGTTTATATACTAATTTTGGGTCGCATAACTCGAATCTTTCATCAGTTTTGACCTAATTCGATTTTTTTTATCGTGGTGAAAAACAACCTAAAATTCAAATTGGACGAATGAATTTACCCCAATCAATTGGCTTAAATAGGTGCAATTTTTTGCGTTTTTGACCCCTCAGCACTCCTTGCCCGAAATTGGGGCATAATTGAATTTCGACTCAAGTTCATACCCTTTCATATATATATATCTAATCGTCCGCCAAACTAAGCTCATTGACTGAATTAGAGCAATTTTAGTCAGTATCGAGCAGAGTAAGTGATTTTAATGTTCAGAAAAAAAAAAATGAATATAAATATCTTACATGGAGAAAAATTGTCTTAATGACCTTCTAGTACCATGAAACGGATTCCGTTAAAGTTCCCCCTCCCCTCCTCCAACTGCTGTTGGTCGATAGACTGTAATAGCCTGGTTTTCATTGATAATACGACGTAGAAAATTATACTAAAAATTCAGAAAAAATATATGTTATAGATATGAGTGAAACAACGTGTAGATTGGGTAAAGTTGGTCGACAATTTTTCTTTTAATTTCTATGGATGATCCTTGATATGGTCCATCATCCTTGCAAATTTGGAAAAATTCGTTCAAGAATTGCAGAATATAAAAATTTTTAAGATAAACTCGCATTTCGAACACCTTTAGGGCGATATCGAGATGTAGGGATGAGGTAGGAGGCCAAAATTTTTACGAGCAAGTTTTCAAACCATATGGACCACCTTATATTAAACGGTTTGAAAGTTCCCGCAAGGGCTAATGCCCCCCTCCCGCTTATCCGACAATGCTTTTTTGGATCTTATTATAAAATATTGAATGTTGCAAAGGGTTCTGTACTGAAATTAAATCTATGATGATTTTAGGTACACATCGTGTAGCGACGTTGACTGTAGAAACCCGATTCGATGTTCAATTTCGAGCGAGAATTTATATTCGAATTACACAAATTCTTGAAATTAAATCTTTTTGCGTATAAGTAAAAATTTTCACGTAAATCTGATTACAATCTCGTTAACGTGAAATCCTAGTGGGCGAATATTCGTGCAAAGCCGAGGTTATTTCAAGGTTAATTCTTTTGTAAGACTGTCATCTCGAATGGTATTAAAATTTTCACTCGACGGTGCACACCAAGCGAGGAGCTGTCTTGTATACGTGTCTGGAAATGGAATCTTGAATTGAAAAACAGTACTTATTTGTACAAAAATTCTATTTACTAATGTAAAAGTTGAATCTCGAAGTCGGTATTCGAAAATTGTGGTTTCTTTAGGATTACCATTTTTTTCGTTGAAAAACATTAACAGAATTCATAAACATCTTTTTCAATGAATCGCTATTTTCAAATAACAATAAGTAGTCAAGTTTGCTTTCTAATTTCACGGCTGGAACTGTTTCGCTATGCAGTAGAACGAAGAAAATCGCTGCAGATTGATTTGTTAGTTTTACATACCCTCTTAAGAATAAGCGTATTACAAAAATTCACTAATGATTTTGTCTGATCATTTGTAGTTGTTGATGCAGAATATTTCGATGAGCAATTTTGTGAGTTGGTGCAACACCAGAATTCGGATCAATTTTGATAAAAATGAAATATTCGTAATTCATAGCTACCTAAGATGCCTCGTTATTGCTAGCTTATTTCATTGGCTTTGTATCATGAGAGTGTGCTACGAGTTGTTATTGAATTTGAATAAAAATAGGCCCACTTTGTTGAAGGTATTGGAAATCAGCTCATCGACACTGCCAGTACATCGTACGATATATGTGGAAGTTTTTCCTTTTTTTCACGTATCTTTCAAGCATAGAGTTTCAAACATAGATGTTGCCTGTGTCAATTGAAAGAAAAAAAGGAAAATGATATGTCAACGAAAATGAACCTTTTACTCAGTTCGATATGTTACCGTATCGTCTGTGAACTCATTAGCTCACATCGAGGTCAAAAGGTCGTCCAAGTCGTCTCCAAAATTCAATTCACCTTACGGCAATATATTATCAAAGTTCACTATACCTAGCAGATTAATAACGTTGAAAATCTCTCATCCGTCCGAAAATGTTATGAATTACCCGAGCACCCACTCACCCCCTCCATCTGTAAATAGTGTATCTCGACACATATACTACATACGTATGTATGTACAACGTACACAATATGTACTATGTGAATGTGAGCCTCTAGCTGTGAAAAACGCGCAGAGACGCAACGACCTTGAAAATATTTTCTCAGCTTGACGCATTACTCATCAGGGATCCGAGTTAGACAATTTTATGTACCGGTACCTACCTACTTTCCTACCTATCTGTGTTATTCGACTTACCATCCCTTTTACGTAGTATGTTCGTGCTGGCGTGTCTTTCCCCAGTTTCCAACTTGTAGTTAGCTCTAGCTGGGTACCTGTTTCGGTCGTAGGTATTATCTAATCCTGTTCTTGATTACACCCGAATGTACCTGCAGCATACCTTCATTTAGCTTTTCTCATCCCTCGTATAGGTAGTTTCCTAACCCATACTTGTAACTGCGTTCTACATACATATTCACACGAAACGAACAAATTATGTTAGTCTTGCGACACCCTGTCGTTCGAGTTGAAGAAAAATACTCTCGGTAGATTAACTTTTTCTCTGTACATTTGTTTATCCAAAACTTTCTCGTAGGTGTTGTTAACAAGCACTTGCATGCGTAGTGCAATATTATATACATAAATTTCAATCTGTAATATTTATCTAAGTTTCATTCGAGCATTTTTTTTCTGCCTTTTTCCTCGGACTAACACGATGTAGCTAGATATCATGTAAATAGTTTTGATGTAAGTATCATATGGATAATTTCAATTTTTTAATGTTTTTAAACTATCTCAACCATGATGCTGTGTAGTTCAATAAATACGTCAAGTTCAACCACGCTGAAACGAATAACAAAATTAAAAAACTACGTCTATCTACCTACGAGCACATAACTACCTGTGCCTACCCTTTCGTCTAGTACATGACAAGCATACGTGTATTATTAACCTCAATCGGACTTTTTATGGATTGCTTTCGATACAGTGTTCAATACACATTGTTCAAACATCCGCAGCCTTTTTTTATACGGTTTAGGTTTTTTTTTTTGTTCAAATAAAAAAGTTCTTATCAAGTGTAACATAGATTTATTCGAAAGATACGTTGCTCCGATGAGTAGGGAAATAAGAGCTGCTTCGGATTTGATCATTTTTTTTTAGAGGATAGTTTAATTGAAGAAAAGTATTTCAATTTGGAATATTTTTTATGATTTATTCTTGCCACTTCTAAAACGATTATATTGGTATGAAAAAAAATCGTCATAACGATCTGTACATTCTACATGATTAGTGGCCTTCCGAAGCGATATGTTGATATGTTCTGAGGGGGGGAGGGGTGAGCTTCAAATCTACCAGCCAATTTTTTCAATTCTACCAACTTACAACTGATCTTTCAAAATTTTTATGAGTAGCCTATGTACTAAATTTTCTCAAAACTTTACTAAAAAGCTAGTTTCATAACTAAAAAAATTTATTTAGCATGTACAAACGTACATTTTTTTAAACCTAATTTTCTCGTGCTTATTTATTCAAATTTTAATGCGTTTATATCGCATTTGCGACAAAGACTGTACGATTTTTAGCAAATTTAGGGCTGCAATCAAGTCATAATAAATTACACCTCGTTATCATTTAACTATTCGGGAATTTTACTGTTTTTCCAATTACAACCATTGACGGTTTTGCATATTTTGCCACCAGAGGCAAAACATTCATTGTCAGCACTTGAAAAAAATAAGGGACGAAAACGTCATGCTACAACTATCATTTGAGAAGAAGAGTTTTTAACGAATTTGTTTCAGAAATGAAAGACAGAATAACGCCCGAGCGAAGCTTCTGAAACATTAAGAATAGAGGGTCAAAAAACAGTGCTCTAGTGCATCGATAAATTCTAAATGCCAAATTTTATTACATGTTAAGAT
>FIZR01026952.1:0-10141 GCA_900060175.1 Ferrisia virgata
TTTTTTTCCAAAAATTGGATCAGACCATCTGATAGCTGATAGTTTTGGGTACCTGACCGCGTATTCACATTTTGGTTTGAGTAATTTGGTATTTTTTTATAAGCGTTTTAGCTTAAGTGCGCACAATTCGACCGCTTTCCCCTACTCGTACAATCCAGTTTATTTTGTATCCCTCATAAGACCTCCTCCATCATGTATATGAAGGTAAATTAGTGCACCTAACGTATTGACCAGCTGTATCTTAAAATAAAAAGTACAAAAAAGAAATAATGATAATAAGAAACAGAAAAGCACCAACTCACAGTACCAATAAAATAAGGATACAAAAGGAAACGTGAAAATAAATTAAACTTCATCAATCGAGCTGAATCAGTATTTTTCCACTTACGCGCCATGGTAGATGGCATGAAGTTAATTCGGTCGACGATGGTGAAATATGTTTATGGCTTTTCAATGTAATCGACCAGAATGAAGACTGTTGTGCTGGCGGGCGCGAATAGAAATTAAATCGCTATAAAGTAACGAAAAAATTTCCACGCCAGCTGAATATACTCGTACGTATAACTACGTATGTATGTAGGTTGCTACCACATACTATACCGCAGAAAAGCTCCTTCATTTGCTACATAATACACTACGTACAGCTGGTGCTAGTTTCCACCGTCGTCTTTCGTCGTGTTGCCGTTGAAAATGTTTATCTCGATGCTGCAGTAAGTTTTATTTCCGCAGACATTAATAACTCTCTCGTTGGGAAGAGTGCAAAAGCAGAAAGAGAGAGGAAAAGAGAAAGAACCGACTCTAGCCAAGTGTTAGATGCGGTGGAATTAAAAAGGGTTTTCTCAAATTACCCATATATCAGCTTGTCCATCCGACCTGCTGCAAGATTCGGTAGCAGCAGCACGAAAAAACCTAAGGCTTTTAATTCTGCCGTATTAATCGTCGCTAGAAAGATAAAACCGCCGACAATGAAAGCTAATTTCTTTTGATATCGGATAAATGATGCGGCTACGCTATACCTACATTACCTGCCTACCTACCTAGTCAAATGTATACAAACATTACGATCTACCTATTTTTATATTGCAATAAATAGTAGCATACTTGTACGTATGCTTGATTAAAAGAGTTGCTGTAACTATTCATCAAATTTTAGCCTTATTTTACGACTCCTATATGAATATCGAGGGTTTGAATTTTGAAGGTCATTTAAAAACTAACTGTAGAATTTCTGCAAAACAATTTGCATAGGGGAAAACTTGCTAAAATTAGCCCAGTGGGTAGGTACTTACGCGAGTGGAAAGACAATAAATTGTTTAATTATGAATGGGATTAATTTATGTGAGAGTGAAAATATTTCTTCATGTGTTCCACATAAGTGATTGATATACAGTTGCACAATCACCTCAAAAAAATGTGACAAACAGTTCAAATCTTCAACTCGATTTTTTCAACTTAAAAAACTCATTCAAAGTTCAAAAACTTTCAAAAAATCAAAACTCGTCCTTGAAAAGTATTTTTTTTTAATGAAATTATTGTACACATTTTTACCTAAAATGATCATTGGCATCAAGTTTTGAGCATTAATTTTTATTTCAAGAGTTGTTTTTTTTTTCAAAATATTATTATTTTTTTTTTTAAAATTATGAAGGAAATTTTTTGAGAAATGTCTTCTTGAATTAAATGTGGAACTTCAATTTCACATAATTGTGTGTAATATTAACATTGAATGACGCTTACTAGCGCATTCTACAGTTGACGATTAACAGTGGACCATTGATAGTGAACCATCAAAATCTGTACATTCAAAATCCGGATTATTCAGATTTCGATAGCCTGGAATCTAATAACCTGAACAATGATGGTCAACTGTTTTGGGCTAATTAACTTGTGGATCATCAACAGTTGAATTATGCTCGAACAAAATGTTGAATATTGTGAAAAAATGGAAGTGATAACATAAAGAATTCTGAAAATTTGCTTAGCATTTTTTTCTCAGCATTCAAGTTGACGTTCAAGATGTTGGTAGTCCGGATATTGAAGGTCAACGGTTGACACTCCACTGTATGCAGTCCGGATATCGATAGTCCACTATTGATAGTCAACTCTTCACAGTCCACAGTTGTCTGTCAACTATTGACGGTCAAGTGTTGATAAACCTGGAACATTCAGAATTGTCAGTTTAAGTCTTAATGGTGCGGATGTTGATGGTCCACCATTATTGGCCAACTCTTCACAGTCCACTGTTGACCATCAACTCCTAATTATCAAGTGCTGACAAATCTGTATGGTTGACGAAAAATACCCCTTTTCATGTTTTCTAAAATAAAGTAAAGATTGAAAAAATTGTTTTTCCAGAGAAAATTTTACAAAGATGGACGCAATTTACCTATTTCACGGCTTCAAAAGCAATTTTTCATTCTATACACAAAACTCCATGTTCTTTAAGCATCATTGAAAAATTTTGGTGGAGGGGAGGGGAATAAAACTTGATAACTTGAATAATGCACCTGATCATCCTAAATTTATGCTATACATCCATTTTAGGAGGATATTACTCGAAAAAGTTTTTTCATAGGTTTTCAGAAAATTATGAGAAAAATGCCGAGTGACATTTTCTAAAAGTCTATGAAAAGTAAAGTAACAGTGAAAACTCATCGCCATTTTTATCACAAAAATATAAAATAATTTCATTTATAAAAAAAAAAAAACATTTAATTTTCATATGAAAATTTTCGAAAAATTTTCCAATTTTGAATCCGTGTTGCAAGTGAAGTTGAAAAGTTGAAATTTGTACACCTTTTCCCTCATCTTTTCGCAACAAATTGTATTCTAAAAAAAGTGAAATTGGGCTCAGTTTGCTGAATATAACAAGCTTGATGTAGAAATTTTGGCAACAAATTCGAGTAACACGTGAATAATACCTACGTCAAGAACGTCGTGCAAAAGATGAAAAATTGCTTAAAATGACAAAAGTATTGTTAAAAATTCGGAAGACCAATGTTACAATTGAAAAAAACTGTTGAAAATTTCGCTGAATCATGAAAAAAATTGTGGAAAGTTGTTGTTAGAAACTAAATGAAAAAATTGACAAAAGTGTGCAATAATACAAAAAATTTACCAAAAAATTACGTAAAAATATTACAAAATATTAAAATTTTCAAAAAGTATAAAAAGTTGAGAAAAACTGTAGAAAATCGAGCAAAAAATCGGCAAAAATACGTTAAAACACACATAACTTTATCAAAATTTACAAAAAAAAAAATTGAACCTCATGAAAATTTAACAAAAAAAATGCGACGAAATAGCAAACAAATGCTAAAAACTGAGTACGATGCATTAGTAAACAATAAAATAAAATTTTTTTATATGGCTTACAGTTTGAAATTCATAATTTTGGAAAATTTGGATAATTTCATAAATTTAATTCATCACGCTATTCCCTAATGAAAATAGGTGATTAGGTGATTCGAGATGAATTTTTTGTGGTGAAATCGAATCTGTGATCAAAATTTTTCTATCACGTGATGATTTTTTTGAAAAAAATACCATTTCTTATCAAGCGTCGTTTTCGAAACTACAGACAGCTAAAAATGATAGGCAAAGTAAAATTATTCCAGTGAGTATATCTTTGCCTTCCACAGTCCTCATTTTAGGTAAACGTACATATACAAATTTGGTATACTTATGCTATACTTGTACACTTACCGATTGAAAATTTCAACTCCAATGAAATGTTACAAAGCAACGTGACGAATTGTATGCCTCCTTCGTATTTGAATTTTTTCGAAAAAAAAAATTCCACGAAACAATAGCAGTATCAGTGAGGAAATCGCACCAAAAGATGCGTTTGAGATGAGACACGATATTCTTCGATAAATAATGGTAATTTTATGCTCGATTCCAGTGTTAGGAATTATTGAAATACGCCGCACCTCGCAAATTTCACCGAACAAAGTGATTTATTCAACAGAATCGAAAGTTCGCTTTAACTTTTAACAGATTAATTTCAACTTATGTTGTATACACAGTACAGGCAAAAAATACCAAGTAAGATATTTGTTTGAAAACAACGCCGCGAAGAAGCGAAGCATCGTAGAAGAGTGGGTTTCTGGTGGGGGCGGGGGCGGGGGGGGCTAGATGTAAACCGAGAGAACAATGGAACGTTACGCTATCGCTTGGAAGAAATAAATTTTATAATTGGGAGAAACTACTCCTCGCAAGAATAAATCATAACAGCGTAAAAGTTTTTTAACGTGCAGATGGGTTTACGATTATACCCGGTAAAGAGAGCTTATCGATTTTCAAATGCTAGGTATTAGCTAGGTATAGGTACTTGGGTAGAACAGTAGCATGTAAAGCTAACAAAGATTCCAGACTTTTGTGTAATGAAAATTACACCGTATTTAAATTCGATCGTATTCATTAGATTTTTTCAAAGGATACCGTATACCGTTTGCTTTTTGTTTTTTGTTTTTTTTTTTTCTGTTTCTCAATCAAGGGGATAAGATTTTAAGATTTTGGTACTTGGTGGAGCACAAAGTAGAAAGAGAAGTCGATTTTATTCCGCAAGGCTAGCCCAGGCAATAGGTAGAAGTATTTCTTCGTACCGAGCATACTTAACATTTAGTTCATACACCTACTATACTAATACAGGCCATCGATGTAGCAAATAATCCCAACGCCAATGTACCAGGTGTTTTTAGAATGGATAAAGCCTCGATGCCCTTTTAACTTTATTAATTCGTAAAGGCATCGAGCCGAATACGATAGAGTAGGTTAAGAAATTCTACAACTACGGCATCGTCATCGGTGTTTGTTTAGATACGAAAATACAACTGAGCTCCGAGATGTCAATGAGTTTGCAATGTTTAATACCCAGTTCAATATAATTTTCAGACGAACAGACGATTTCTCTTTCTCTCTTTTTTTTACGCGCATTTCCGTAACAATTTTATTTTATCCTCGGAGGATCATATTATGTAGGGCTGTCTGGCTACATCGTTGTTTTGAATGTTTATGACGAAAAAAGTAAGAGTAGTTGGAAAGTGAATGTAAAGAAAAGAAAATCAACCACGCGAAAGTTGCTTTCGTGCAAACAATAAGTTCTCATTATTTGATAAAAAGATGGTCAAAATTCCGATAAAGAAATTTTTAATCATGACATAAAAAAAAAAAAAAAAAACCATTGTTTTACGATGCTTTTTCAGCCTGATTTTCGTGACATATTACAATCATGAGAATTGAAAAAAAAGCATCGCAAAACGATACTTTTTTCTTAATCAGCATTGCAGGTAGGAAGGATTCAATGTGGCTAAAAAGTCGGGGCAAAATCCTCAAAAGGCACATCAACAATTTCTACAAACGGGACATACCTAATTTCAACTACCTGGCCCAACTTAGAGGGGAGTTATGCGAGAAACGAACTAAAAAATTGAAAAATTGACTAAAAAACCGCATATTTAGGGTTGTGAGGGAGTGCAATCGGGGTGAAAAGTCGACTCCGCCAAAAGGCACATCCAGGGGCCCTACTAAATATTCAAAGCTAATTTCAAGTTCCTGACTCAATTAGGAGGGGAGTTATGTGAGGAGCAAACTCAAAAAACTCATAAAATGAGAAAACCTAACCAAAAATCCACATTTTGCTGTGAGGGAGTGCAATGGATCTGAAAAGTTGGACCCCAACAGGCACATCTAGGGCCTGCGCAGAATGTACATATCAAATTTCAACTTCCTCGCTCATTTTAGTGGAGGACATAGTTGGGGAACAGCCTTTTTCAAAGTCAAAAAGGAGGAAACCCTCATATCATTGTCTTAATGGTCTCGTAGCATCCCAAAATGGATTTTTGATGGTATTCCTCCCTGTGCCACCAACGTTGGTCGATACATTGTAATAGCTTGGTTTTCATTGACCATATGACATGGAAAATTAGGCTGACTACATCCTTTATTTTATACTTAAATTTTCCAAAATTGTATCAATTTTTTTTGCCTGATTTTTTACGACGTACATCGTCAAAGAAAACTCAGCTATTATGGGCATTCTAGCTACGATGGTTGAGGAAGGAAGGATTGGCCCTTCGTTTTGCAGCCCTAAAAGACCAATAACACTATAATTTTGGCCATGTCAGGTATAAGAATTATTCTTAATATTGTATCCCTGCTGTCTCCAAACTAAAATTTCTTACTAGGCTGGAGGGTTGAAATTTGACATGAAGATTCAGTAACAGTCCTAAATGTATCTTCAAATGGTATCAGTTTTCAAGCCCCCTCGCACTCTTCCTCCAACAAAGAAATATCCTTTGACGATTTTTACCATTTTTCAAGTTTGAACCTAGCTCAGAGTCGAGCAGAAATAATGGATGGTTAACAACTTGTAATTACTAGTACTTCAGTGATCCGAAAATCGACTTCGAATGCATCGTTGGAATTACCAAAATATGCCATTTTATGTGGTCAAGTATTGGTTTCGTCCAATTTTATATTTTACGCCACTGAAACCAATTTTTGTTAACATCCAAACAAAGCAAAAAAAAATTTTCGATACAGAATATGAAATTTTTTTTTAATGTGACTAAAATATGCTTCCTGTTGAGAAAAAGCTCTAGCAACATTTTTGGCCCTATGCCCCCACTCGTTGCAGACTTATTGCGTTTTAAAATTTATCAAATTTTGGTTGTATAAAACGTAATAAGTCTGCAACGGCTGGGAGCATTGGGCCAAAAATTTTGCTGGAACTTTTCCTCAACAGGGGTGGAATTTTAGGCCTATTAGAAAAAATTTATAGTACAATGAACGTCGATTTTTTCCACTTTCAGGTTTGGCTCTAGCATATCTTCCTTTCAAGTAGAGCTAAGAAGATTGAAATTTGACATAACAGTATTCTGAATTCGCCTGCGAGGGTAGAGAGGAGACAGTTGCAGAGGCGTATTTAGGTTTTTTGCGCCCTTAGGCAATGAAATTTGACGCCGTACCCTTTTAAATTTTTAATAAATTCGCCCTCGTGATTGTTGTTGTTTGTTGATGGTTATCATTATTATTTTGGTTTTGACTTGTTCGATGATATTTTTATAAAATTTTCAATTTTTTTTCGTTCGCCGCCCCAAAAGCGTTGCGCCCAAAAGCACTGCCTACGTTGCCTATTGGTAAATACGCCACTGGACAGTTGAACTATTCACTTCAAAATCAACCGCTACTCGTACCATTGATTAGCGATGCTACGCTTATCCTTTTCCAAAAACTCTGAATGCAGAAGAAACTAGGAATTGAACTACATTGGCTGCATCATCCTCCTTCCTGTTAAAAAAGTTTTCAAGCGATATTTTCTCAGAGAAATCATAGACCGAGGAATAATAGACAGAGTTTTGAGAAAATTGTACAACTCAAATTACACATCTACCTACCATTTAAATATCTGAAGAAATTTCCATTGCACTATCAACAACATCAATAAGTCAACTACCCTTTATTAATATAGGCTTTACCATCAATATTTTTCCAAAAAAAAAAAAAAAAAATGAACCGCATTCCAAGGTGAGATTTATTGCTCGTCATTGCCGTTGGTTTTCTTCTAATACTTATGCGGTATTTACCTAAATTAAAAGAATATATAGGAATAAAGGAAGGAAGGACGAAAGGAAAAGAAAATATACGTGCAGCATTATCGACCACCGCACCACACTCCGCACATATTTCGTACTACGTGAAATTGTTAAGAATCGTTACTGCTTTTACTTCCAGTCACGAACCAGCGTAGCATTTTGTTCGTTAACGAATCTAAAAAATATAAAGTGCACGAAGAATAGCGTTTGGAAACACGTGGTAATCCCGAATACGTATATTATATACCTACATCTAAGGTTATTCGCTAGAAAGGAACTTTAAATAAGGTAGAAAGAAAAGCAAAAACTGGGATATTTTGACAGTAAAAGCCAACAACGAATGCGACGAGAAGAAGAAGAAAAAAAAACTCGCATCCGAGATAGAAAAACTTACCGCAATCTAAGCGTATTTCCGTCGATCGAGTTGCGAAAAATTGGCAAATTGCTGGAAATTTTCGGTGTACCTACGTATTTTGTACGTACGTACGTACGTACAAACCAGCACACAAGATACGAGATATATCACGTAAAGAATTCGATTCGTCGACGAGACTCGCGTATAATTATTACGGTGAAATTGAGCGACGACGACGACGAATTGATATTTTTCTAGAGCGTGAAATTTGGTACACGCGTAACGGATTACCATGATTTACCCTACCTCCTCTCCAATATTTTTTTTATTCGTTAAATAAATAAGATTGATTTTCATTCTTTTACCTACAATTCTCTTTTTCGTTGGGTCGCGACTGAAAATAATCTTACGAGATGTTCAATCTTTTTCTCTCCTCAAGTGTGTATCGAGAAAGTTATATCTATTATTGTTCTTCTGTCATGAAAATGAAGTTTTCTAGACGGAATTGTCATAAATAAAAATACACTATTTCCAGCGCATTTTTCCCCTAATAAAGATTATACCTATCAGTATCGCCTAGTTCATCTGGCGAACGTTTTATATCGCACCGCAATATTTTTCCGCATTTATATCGTTTACTTAATGCAAATTCTTCACCGAAGAAGATTGTTGCGGATATAAAAATACTTGATACTGGCTTTTTTATAAAAAAAAAAAAAAAAAAAAATCCAACTGTAGAAATATAATCAAATAAATTGTTAGCACTTCTGATATTGTTATTTATTAGATCAACTGTTGAGATTAAATTACTTAGAGACAAGTTTGATAAAAATAGAATGACAATACTTGGTATTTTGATAACTTCGCTGCATATATTAAAATAAATTCAAAAATTATTCGATTATGATACGTAATTTTTGAATCACTAAAATTATGCTGTTTTAGTCTGATTTCCCATAGGAAAATTTGGCCATTAGGTACACTCCATCTGACCCGATATGTTTTTTTCTGTGTTCTTTCTGTAAAAGTTGAATTATTTGTCTTTGTACCTTAATTGCTAAAACTCGTCATAATGTTTAGTTAAGCAACTGATTTTAAATACTAAAATGTCAGCAATCCATCATTAGAATTTAGGCAGGTTAAAATTTTATGATTGACATAATAAGGGCTGAAAATCCAGACATGAAAATGCTTAGTACTATTTGCACGCAAAGAGTAAACATCAAAAGAGTGTAAATTCTGATACTTTTTACATTGTCAGTGTAAATTTAACTTTTATACGTAAAGTCAACTGTTCATGGGACAACTGCAGATGACAACATTTCAGCTCAAAATTATAAAATCAATCCGAGGTTACGATCAACTGTTGACGGGTCAACTTTCTTCAATTTTCCTTAACATTTCAACATAAAATTGTAAAAATAATAAGAAAGCTTGATTATCAAAATTTCACAAACATACATTCGATGCAAATAATTAATTAATCAATCAAGAAAAATACACTTTTTATTGTCATAATGCGTAGTTTGTTTGTTTGTTTTTTTTTTGTCTGAAAGACTTCTTTTGGTACTGATTTTGGCACACTTATACTGCCTAAAAAAAATAATAATAATAATTGGGTATGAGTACAGTGAAGAAACAAACTTCTTCTTGCCCTGGTCCAGGATCCAACCGGCACCACTTTCAGGGTCAACGACTTAGCCCACAATCACACCTTTAGAGGTCTCCTAGAAAGTACTGGTCTAGAACTACATGAGGGCAAATTCCATATGCTGTCATATGACTCAACTGAGTACTGTCTTCATACTGTCTCAACAATGCTGCTAAGGCTAAACCACATGTCACAAAGCGATAAGACATTGGCATGCTTCCAAAGCAAATAATGTGTATAAGAGCCAGGACCGGCGATAGATTAAGAGAGGCCCTGGGCAGCATTTATGCTTGGGCCCCTTCATTTCTTCAAATTTTAACAAAAAATCAGGTCCCTTTATTTTTTTAAATTTTGACAAAAAATGAAACGAAAAAATTTTTATTTTATTTTAAAAATATAAAATAACAATACAAAAAAAATTACGTAGCTACCTTACGGGCCTTTTTTGGACAAAATCTTTAACTATGTCGTCGTAATTTAACATACGAGCTAATCGATTTTCAATCGATAGCAGAGCCAAATTAACAAGTCGAACAG
>FIZR01026953.1:0-15209 GCA_900060175.1 Ferrisia virgata
CCCTTTTTCCCCCCCCCCCCCCCTCTCGTCGGGCCTGCCCTAAACTGCTATATTTTTGTTGGTAAACAGCTAATGTAAGTTTATGTTCGTACTGGTAGGTAAAGGTATGTCTAGCTGTAAATATCGTAGCAATATAAGTAGGTTGCGTTTGCTTACTGACTAGCGCAATGCATTCGTTGTACGCGTCTACGTATTCTGTACAACATGCGCGAATATTTAAGATTTACTAGAGAATGTTGATTACATGCAACTTTGTAGTTGTGTAACGATTTTCAGCTGGTTGTTTTTTAAATGCTGTATGCCCGTACCATATAGGTAGGTAGGTAGGTATAGGTACTAGGTAGTTAGGTGAGCTATAGTCTGACATCTGGCACAACGAGGTGGAGGTTTACTCGCGCGCGGGCGCAGAAATACACGCTGGCATAGCCAACTAAAGCTCGGAAGCGAGAGAAAAGTTTACGCTTACGCTGTACGGTTTTTTTCTTCTTCTTCTTCTTCTTCTTCAATAACGACTCTAACTACGTGCGCTCGAGTGAAGCGAGGGCAAAATTTTAAAAAAGATGGATTTTTTACTTATCGATAGAAAATTGCATTTTCGAAAGTTTTACAAATACAAACTGTTTCCAGTTATTCGGCTCTTCCAACTCCAGGAATGAAGAGGAGAGCCTGTAAACGATCGTATCACTAGAAATACGTATTCGCGTGTAGTTATGTATTTTTACTGTATTCTAGGAAAAAATTACCGCGAAAATGGCGCTAATGCGCAGTGGAACGACGAATGGCGTTCACGTGCCAACAGGTACCAACAGCACGGTTCCAGTGGCGGTGGACATGAACGTGAACAGCGAATCCTCGGAACATCTGCAACAGTAGACGTCAACACGAGGAATCATGCTTGCGAACGAACTCAGCTGAAAACATTGGATGAAGGTTTGTTTTGGGCGACGCGATGGTGCTGGTCAATTATCCTTAGAGTTAGGTGGCTTGCATTGAGTAGATTAGTTGCTTGATACTCGCCTTGACATCTGCGCGTACAGCTGCGTGTGTATACGCGAACTAGTAGCGACTAGCGATGATAGTGATAGCGATAGCAAAGGCAAACGCCTACGAGACAGGCGGCAACCGAGTCGTCCTCGAGACCTGCTCTCGTTATCATTCCTTATAATTTGTTATTTGTTTCGTTTTTCGGAACCGTCGTCAGTGCCATCCAATCATTTTCATTAATATGTACTATACCGAAAGTGTATTACGTAATACATTGCCGGTTGTTTTTTTGCGTTCACTTCGGGCGATGCGTCAAATATCTCGCTCTCGCGATACGAACATCGCTTGCGAATCATTTCACGACTTTCGCAATTTACCTATTCGGCACTAGCCGTTGGCTCGTTTCGCAGCCTTTCGCTCCGGCGCGGCGTAATACGCTACTGTTTCACAGGTAGACCGCAGCAGCACACTTGCGTTTATTACTTTTAAATTCAAAACTCTCGTTGTATGGTTGTACGATGGGAATGCGTATCCCGCAGCAAAAGTCCACATCAGCGTACTGTTAACTACATCAGCGTAAGCATGATCACAGCCTCGAGGCTCGAATCAATGTTCACGCTGCAGCTGAAAGCATCAAACCCAGCGACGCGACGCGACGCGACGCTGCTCTCTAGTTTTTAGCACGGAGTGTGCCCTACCCTACCCTACCCTACCCTACCCTACCAATACAGCCTCTTGTGTAATTTATCGCTGTCGGTTTAACTCGTTTCACTGCGTATGATGTATGATGTATGATGTATGATGTATACAACCAGACGAATTCGGCTGCATTTTCGTCACTGTACTTTTCATCATCCCATCACTTTAACATCGCGCACGTACGTTACCATTGACTATACTGGCTGATGAGTACCGGCTACGTGTGTGCCGGCGACACCGTCTGCATATTTGTCGACGGGGTTGTTACGTTAACGTCTACAACCGTAGTACCCGAACCGTGGCAACGCGATGGCGGACGTGTCATTCGCGACGGCGTAATTCGACTCGCTAGTTGAAAATTACAAGAGCGAACCTTTTACTTACCTCGTCAGTCATTAGTATTATGGTAAGAGAGAGAGAGAGAGAGAGAGAGAGAGAGAGAGAGAGAGAGAGAGAGAACAATCAAATTCCATCGGTTTGTTTCGAATTTCATCTCCGGTGCTGATTCGCCCATTTCATCCGACGGTGTCTTTTTCGAATGTGTACGTATTTACAACTAGGCGCAACAACCTTATTATGTTTACAGAAATTTGTAAATTCGAGGTTATTTTATTAGGGTGGTAAGGTGGTACATATGGCTACATGGTGACGTGCACTAGTTTACGTTAGTAACTTGAAAAGCGCGTTGGTTAATTAGAAAATAGTACTTCGGCCAATGTGGATAAACTTCGAAATATAAGCGATGTTTATATTGGTAAACGGGAAATATTATCTCGACGAATAAGGAGAAACTCTTCTGTGGTGGGTGGGTGAATATCGACAGTGGCCTCAGGGGGGGGGGGCAGTCGCCGAGAGTTCATTTCATGTGCGATAGTCGGTGAGGTGAGATGGAATTATGCCAAGTTTCCGAATTCATTGTTTGTACTTTGCTACCAAGTTTGTAGTACCGGGCTATCAAGGCGATATTACGTTTATACGAATAGGGCTAAAACACTGGAGCATTTGTTTTGCGTATATTGGTTTTATACTGATTGTCTTTTGTTACAGACGAATACACGAAAATCACCACACCGCGTCAAGATGTCTTGTTCAAAAAAGGCTATCTAACAAAGCGTAAACCGCTGCGACTCGCATGTACCGAAAATATCGTCGATAGTTGTACGGACGCAAGTAAGTGCCTTCCAAGTTCACTTACTTCGGTGTAGGTAGGTAGGTAGGTAGATAGTCTAGGTAGGTACTATATAGTTCCAGGTAGTCAGGTCTAGGTATGTTGCGTAGGAACTAAATTGCCGGCGTCGGCAGTCTGTATTCAAATGCACTCTTACCTACTGTTTTTCTAAAACTTGGCAAGACCGTGTTTTTTTTTGTTTTTTTTTTTCTTCTTCAATTTTGGGCCAATATTTTTACACAAATCATCTGACGGAGACTTTCAGCAATCTAATTTTTGCTTTGTCGCGTTAAACTCGAAGGCGGTACCGTTTTTCGTTTCTTCTGTAAAATTTACTTTTTACATGACTTACGGTAGTGGGTTTTGGACGAATGCTACCTACACAGTTCATACCTACTTCAAGACTTGGGCGAAAATGTTGAATTAACGCTTGTCAGGTTCCTGCTCTTTGAGCTTGTAAATGTGAATAACAATTGAAAATATATGTATTCGCCTACCGGTCGAGTTACGTAGGTCCAACCTTTAGTATACGTCTACATTTCTTGTTGTCGTCGTTGTTGTTAATTTTATTTTCTTTTACGCTGGACGCTCGTGGAGCGTCGCGTCGTCCATTTGTGTCGTCTTTAGGCGCTTAGTCGCCTACGCCTAAGCGTATACGTATACCTACGTACTTCGGACGTTGCTAACCCGCCGTGTAAGGCGCAGTGCATAGCCTAAAATGTGACGTGACGATATCATTTTTTTTTACGCGATACCTATATCTGTACATTTTGGATATTGAATTCTACATTTTGTCTCTTATTTATTCGTTGACGTGTTCCCTTTTTTTCCCCGTCCCCCTCCCTCACAGTAACCAACGGCGACGGTATCGGTATTATTCGACAAAAGGACTGCGCGGTGAACGGCAGCTGCGGCGAAGAATTTTATGATTATTTAGACAACGGTGACACGATAGCGGCGACGGGTTTACCATCACCGACGCTAGCGCAACCTCATTTGGTTTGCGCTGCGTCTCATTCTTACTTGGAGATGGATGCTACTTTATACTATGGTACATAGCTACATACGTACTACGTAGGCAACTAGGCATAATATGTAATAAATAGCCAGTAGTGCGCGACGTACGCCAGCGTTACTAATCGAAATGCTACTGCTGTCAGGCGGTTACGAAGTATACGATCCGTACACGGGCAGCGTGACCGCTTTGGTGGTAGGTGCGACGTCCCCATCATCCAGTGCCAACGATAGCAGCATCAACGCCGCCGCTTCATGTCAACCGATTTTAACGTCGATACCGTGTCGACCGGTGCCTTTACAATCGCTTCAATGGTTCAATCCAGTACAGTCGTCGTCCGAATGGTCCAGCTCCTGCGCCTGCCCTTGTCCGATCGCTTCCGCAACTGCTGAAGCCACCGGCGCCATCGTCGATGAAGGCGATACGGATGCCAATGTCGTCCAATCGTATGACTGTCTCACCGATGCTAACGTACGTATACCAACCATCTAACTGTACTTCTACTACGTATTTTTGACCATCGGTTTTTTGTTTGTTTGTTTTTGTTGTTGTTGTTGTTGTTGTTGTTGTTTACGGCGTGTATATTTTTGCTGCAGAACTTGGCCTCACCAACTTCCGAATCGTCTTGTACCGCCGAACGTACGAAGTCTTCAGTCGACTACGATGGTGCTCGTAATTCGCATCCGTCGCAATCGCTGACCTATCCTAGCTTTATGCTCGAAACACCTGTATACGACCTAGCAGACGGTACGCTTCTTTTGTCATTCGTGTATTTATGTACTCTCGTAGTTACGTATACCAGTGTATGTGCGATGTGCGCGTCGCGTAACAACGCGCATAACTATAATTATTAGGGTGGTTCAAAAAAGAAAAAAAAAACATACCTAGAATTTTGACCTAACTCACGCAGGTGGCTGACATTGAATTGAAAACAACCCATACAGAATTTTGTGACCGTAGCTCAAAAGAAGGCGGGAACTGTATGAGTCCTAAGAGTAGCGTCAGTTTCGAAAAAAAAAAAAAAAAAAAAAAAAAAAAAAAAAAAAAAAAAAAAAAAACGCGGTTTCTGATCATTTTCATCATCACCACCACCACCCCCGGTGGTGTAGGACCTCGGTCATGCAGCTGAAAAAGTGCGATTCAAGTTTCTTCGTCTCCCTGTACCATTGGCATCACGAACCGATAGCACTTATAGCGGTCTGGAACAGTAAATTCCAATTGAAATTGCTCGAAAGTTTCGCGTTACAGGGCAGCCAACCTCCTAATTCCGAGATCGTTAAAATTACTGCCATAATTATCAAGAAATTTTCGATTTTTGCATGTAAAAATCAATTTTTCAGCTTGCTGCTCTGCAACGCGGAACTTTTGAGCAATTTTAATTGGAATTCGCTTTTCTGGATTGAAAAATTTTTTTGGGCTCAATATGTCAATACCTATTTACGATCTGCAACTTTTCAACGCCCTGGTAGGCGGTTCTAAGTGGTATAGGACCGTGATGCTATTGGCACAGGCAGGGAGACGCAGAAATTAAAATCGCCCTCTTTCAGTTCTGTGACCCAGGTGCTACGTTGCCTTTTTGTAAAAAATTTTGTATGGTGGGTTTTCAACTGAAAGTCAACCACCAACGTGAGTTTGGTCAAAATGCGCGGTTCACCTTAATCATTATGCTAATGTGTAGATTAGGTAGATTCATATTCTACGCATATTGCGTGCTGGTATTTAGCAAAAAATTTTGCATCCGTCGTCCTTAATTGTACATTGTACTCTGCGATCGAGGAATTTGAAAGTTTGTTTTGGTGACGCATCCTCGTCCATGTCTTCTAGTATTGCAGGTTATCGCGTTGCCACGACGTATATGTCTGCCGATGCCGTACCTTTGAAAATCACTTGGACGCGCGCCAAATCGTTTTCTTTTTTCTCTTTTTTCTCTTTTTTCTCTTTCTTTCTTTCTTTCTTTCTTTATGCGGAAAGACGTTTTAAAAATAGACCAATACTACCAATGCACACTCGAGTCCATAATTACAACTTACTCACACAACAGCATAGGCAGTGGCTTTTTTCGTATCCGAATTTTACGTGTGCCGACATTGTTGCATCACGACGAGGCCGTGGTCGCTATAAAACAGAGCGACATACCTAGTTACTACCTACTCTATTACTTACTGCGAATGCCTATTGTACGTATTACAAGTACGTTGTGGAGCAACTGGCGAAACACAATTTGCAGTCTGTTCTACGGAATAAGCATGCCGGTTGGTTTCGCTAGAATAACGATGGGCGTTCGAAATAAATTGATTTTCTGATGAAACACGCTTTTAAATTTAAATATTGGGATGTAATGTAAGTAGGTAGGTAGGTAGGTAGGTAGGTAGTCGAGCTCTGTATGATACGGTATTGTAACTGGTAGGTATCGTATCGTATCGTATCGCTTCTTAGGCTGTTTTACGATGCCGGTGCGTAACCGGCAGCGTAAAATGAACGCTGCACGATGTCGATATTTATCCGTATCGTTTAGACAAAGTGCGCGCGCGAATCGTACTGATATTTGTAAACGGTACGGTTACACGATACCGCAGGTATATCGGCATCGTATATCGGCACCGTATTCAGCGTCGCTTCGTCATTTTATTCAAAGTCTTATCTACTTTGCATACAGGGGTAGAAGAAAGGTAGGTACTGGGGCATATTGAATTCAATTATAGTATTTCTTCTAAATGATAATCACTTCGCCCCTTGAATCATGAAATCTGCATACCACACACCTTCAGTTGTACGTCACACACTGAGAGTTAGCAAGGTAACCATATCAGTGAATCATCATTTTACTAACTGTTTAAAACGGTACCGTACCATACCGGTTCGGTATCGTATCGTATCGTATCACTTCAGTACGATACGATGCCATATCACAATTCTTTATCCGGTATTTCTTAGACGAGTCTGTATCGGCATTGTTTAGAACGGTGCAAAAAGCCGATACCAAATGCTTTATCTTGCACAGCTCTAGTAGGTAGGTAGTTGACGTGCGGAATGCGTCGCATTTCTAACATACCATCATCGATGGTGTGCCACTGCCTACCATATACGCCTCGTTGGCATTTCACTTTTCTTTTTCTCTCGTTTATGTTTGGTTTTTTACGTATAAGCCTGTCGAATGAGGCCTCAATTGCTTTAGCAATAATCGACAGCCAAATCCAAAGTTGCGACGCAATAGTTAAAATTCTTTTTTTCCATACTCGTTCGTATTAACGATGAATTTTTCTGTCTCCGTTTTGGAAAGGCGCCAATTGACGACTACTAATTTAATTCACTTCGTTGTCCACGTAGCTGGCGTACATAATACAAAATTACGTATTCGCGCGCTTACCTGCCTGGTTGCCGCGCACAGGCCCATACAATTCCCGTAAAGGCAACGGTAGGTGCGTAGTATATTACTCGAGAAATTAGACACATTCTTGGTTAATCTATCAAGTACACTGCGAGTAGGGTACGTTTGCGTTCTAGATCTAGTGGCCTATCCGCGAGGACTTGACTTTTATTTTTCATATTCTAACGATGTGTGACGCGATGCGACGATTTTCATTGTTGCAGACAGCTGTAATATACCGGTACGGCATTGCACGGCTGCCAGTCCGGTTTTCGGTCCGAACGAGTCCGCTGTGACGAAAAGGAAGAAGAAGAGGAAACGTCGGCGACATGTCCAGGTACCTGTTGTTAATCGTTGTACACGGTCGTTTACTTGTATTGTAGACGATCGAATAGCTATAGGCCGTGCAATTTGTTTCGGCTGCTGACCTCGAACGCGGCGTTTAGGGTTACGATCGCAATTGCTGCGTTCAACATAGGCGCTAGAACGCTTCTCATTGGTTCGCACGTCACAAGAACGTTCTCGAGGTGCACGGATGTCAGCTGCCTAAATAAATTGCACGGACTATAATCGATTGTGTTGTCTGTAACTGTGATGTTTTCTTCGCCGGCAGGGCGTGGAAGCGGATTCTGAATCTTACACGGAAGAGAATCGTCATGGATACGTTTCCGGGGACGAATATGTTTCCGACTACGCGCGCGAAAACGACGACGTCAACGACAACGACGACGACGACGACGACGACGACAACGACAACGACACCGATACCGACGTCGTCGCACAAAGTCGTAAAAATAGGTTATCAGGTTCGCAATTATCGTACGCCAGTATAAATGCGCAGCCCTTTGTACCGGCCGATCGGGCATTTGTACGCTTATCGCGAACGTCGTCGTATGCGAATCCAAATACGTGCTCGGAACGAGTACCGGAACGTTTTGACGTCGATCAACGTCATCTTAATGACAAATGCGTCCAGCAGCACATCTGCAACGTTGAATCCGAGCCACCTTCCACCGACGTCGGTTCGAATGTGTGTCGCGCATCTTTCGACGAAATTCAACGCAAATCTCTCGCGAACTCGCCGTCTAGCTCTAATAATTCCGATTCCGGTATAAGCTCGCCTGGAAGCGAAGATTGCTCCTCGATACAGCAGCAAGCTTTCCGAAAGTCTGCCAAACCAGACCGATCGAAAAACATGCAGAACGCCAATGCCAACGTTACACGCACGATAACGCAAGAACCAAAGTCAACGCCAGCTGTCGATAACGGCGATTCCATTTCCATTACGGTTTTTACTTCGTCTGTGTGCTCGAACGCCACCGTCGCGTCCGGCAGCGCGGAAAACGTGACATTCAACAGTGGTGTGAAAAACCACCGTTCCGAAGCTAACGATCAAAACGACGATAGTGTGCCGAAGAAAGCGCGCTTTAAGAACCCGACTGATCGCGTTCAACGGTCGTCTCATTCGAAGAACGAAGACCGTAGCGCCGCGATAACTATCGCCGGAAACGACAGTAGCCACACTGGTAAACTAGATGATGACGGTAAACTGAACGGAGAAAGTGGCGACGGCAGCGCTACCAACGGTAGTCTCGAGGAGGTGGTTATTGTTTGTGCAGAAAACGAACGAAAAAACGATGATAACGTGGGCAAGAAAAAACGTTCGAGAAAGTCGACAAAAATCAAAACTACATCGCCGATCGAACAGACGACCGTGGACGGCGAAATTTATTTCAGTCCGCCGATCGAACATTGCGACAAAGCTGTACTCGTGCATCATCATCCAACAGCTAACCGCCGCGAAAAACAACCGCCGCAGCGATCTCGGTTCGGTCAACTTGATTCGTCGCCAAAAGAGTGGTATCCTCGCGACGACCACTGCGAAAACGACGATGAGCGCGCAAACGAAAACTTTCGAGAAGCCGATTTGCGAGCCAATATCGGCGAGAGCACATCAGCTTGTTCCGTGCGTAATGGTGCGTGTACAACGGAGCCGCGAGCGATATGCCCGAGTAACGAAAGAGAAACATCCGTCGAAGAAGCGGGCGCGGTCGCGGTCGCTTTCGAAGGAACTGGTTCTCACAACATCGGAAACTCGCCTTCCGCGAATCGAATCGAAACTAGTGAAAAAATAGACTCGGATCGTTGTAATCTTTCGAGTTCGACGATAGACTTGAAACGTTCGCATCGACTTGGTGGAAGTACATTAGCTGGTGCGATAGATGACGAATCGTCGCTGGACGCAGAGCTGCCGTCGTCCTCGTCATCGCCGCCACCCGCGGCTTACGACAAAGAAGAAAGAATGCCGCTCGACGATGCAACCAAGAATCTTGTCGTCGATCGCGATCTCTCTTCGTCTCGTTCGGTAACTGTTTCGCGTTGCGCGTCTCACCAACGGCGGAACATGTGCCACCTTAGTCGCGAATCTGCCCTTCGTGCGGCACAATCCGTAGTCGAAGAAATCACGCGACAAGCTGAATTACGCGCACGTACGTGTATGTCGACGAACAAATGTGATATATTTCAATTACCTCTCACTCAGGCTGTGACTAACTGGTTAAACGAACGCGGAGGTCTACCTATCTTCGCTCAAGACTCTACGCAATTCTTCGATGATACGGTTCTCGATTCTTCTGCAACGTTTTCGTCAGCTGAAAAAAGTTTTAAAGCGCCCGGAACGTCGTCTTCGAATTGCGTTATTTGTTGAAATCGTGTCGCCCATTGCCATTTGATCAAATGGTCAAAATCAGTAAATCTCCATCGAAATTCTATCCTATTTTTTTATAACTCGCATCTGGAATCCTTTATAACACGATGGTCGTGGTACGCTTACTCAAGTTCACAGTTTGACGCTGTGTATGTTCTACGTAGGTCTCAGTAGTTCATCAATTTTTTTCGTTTTCGCTTTTTCCTAGCCCAACCGGATTGATCAACAACACCTGTAATTCGATCGCGATTAGGCGCTGCCGAAAAGAATCCTCTTTGATCAGCGACAAAATTGCAGCGACATCCGTATTCGAATAATCCCTCAAAAAAAGTTCCATTTAACCGCTTACATCCTCCCCATCTCCGCTCTATACTCTGTAGTCTTTACTACTACTACTACTACCACCACCACCACTACCATTACCACTGCTACCATCTGTGAAGTCCATCTGTATTCAGCCGACTGCGGGAAATTTGATTCTTGTCGGTTTTAATCCATCACGCCACGTCGGTATCTATAAGGTCAATCGGCCTAGTTGAGAACACTTTTAGAAACATTTTAAGTACGCAACTTACAAGCGACAAAAAAGAGCTTGTAATGAAAATTTTTTCATTATTTTGTCAAAATCTACCTAGTTCGATGTGTCTCAATTATGAGATACGTTTCTGTTGGCTCAAGATTAACAAACTTTTATGTTTTCAACTACTCGCGAGTTTGCGGGCAATTGAACACCCTAGGAAAAATTTGACTTTTGATCACAAAAGTCCGTTTTCTTTGAAAAAGACTCTTCCAAAAAAAGTACATTTTTATTTTTTCACTTTCGAATTCCAATTATGGAATAAAATCAACAACTTTTTCTTTTGACATTTTAATTTCTACCTATTCTTTTTCCAAATAAACATTAAACCTACGTAGGTATCTTTTTAAAACTGTGTTTTCATAACTTCGGAATTATAAGTCGACTTAATCGATCTATTACCTACCTTTTGACCTTCGAATACATGTTATGCTGATAATTCTGGTGTTCCCAATTGCCTTCAAATTGTCAAACTTGTATGGGTAAAATGAGAAGAAAATCTATCATTTTTTCGTTTTGCCATCAGGGAAAATAACTATAAAATCATAATTTTCAGATCATGTAAAGCAAATCATTTATTTTACTCTCCACAAAATGTTCAGTTTTTTCATTGATTCTGACTGTATTTATCATAATATACGAACGAATTTTACCTCAAAAAATGAGTTCGCGTTTTTTACATGAAGTTCTTGTAAAACATTTGACTTTGTGCATTATTGGTTGAACTATTAGCATCATGCTAATGGATTTTCCCGAGGGTGTTCTCAGTCACCTGTAGTTAGTTCTCAATTAAGCTCATTTACCTCGTAACATGTTACTTTTCTTTCAGTTTTTTCCTCGCAGACAGCTGAAAATCATACGAAACGTCCGACGTTTCGTTTTTCGCGTCCATTTTAAACGCATGGATCGCATTATACCCGATTACCTACGTGTATCTATTGTGTACAATGTACGTTGTAGATGTGCATTAGAAGTGTATATTGTCCTTAACATGGATAATAGGCGACGTAATGCGCTACATACGTCGTACATGTAGATGTAATTTTTCAGTACACCGCTTTGCAATAAATTCATGGGCGTAATGTGTTGCAGCGCTGTACAAATTTTATATTTCAATACGTTTGTCTTTTTGTACCAATTCAGTTGAACCTTCACTCCGGTGCGTAAATTTACGTATATTATCGAGCTTTTGTTTTCTTATTTCGTCGTTCGTTTGTTTTCGCTGTTTTATACTCGTCTTATTACATTGTAGGTTTTCAATTTTTTGCCTTTACGTACGAAAAGTGAGAATTATCATCCAACTGCTGACCAAATCATTTTCGCGTCGACATGATTTTCGAAACTATCGTTCAAAGTAACGGTCTTATACTATGATTTTCGCAAATTTTTCAACAATTTTCATTCACTAGCTATAATATTTCGTTGGTCGAGATAAGAAAATGAAAATGCAGTTCGTACTAACCTACCGACCACCGTATTTTCCGCTTTCGTTCTTTCTTACGTAAGCGTAAGTTGGAAATATTTACAAAGCTAAACGTTTTCATTTTGAATTACAGGGCGTTTTCAAAATACCTACCAGTAAATGCTTTTACTATATATCTTAGTAGGTCTAGTTTATCGGTCGTAAAAAACCAATCGATGTGATAGTATATTTATTAAGATTCATCTCTTTTTCCCCCTCCCCTACTATCTACTTCGTTATATTTTACACTCGATACCGTGATATGATTTACTACAGTTTCTATTCAGGTTTCCATGAATCAGTAATGAATTCGTTAGTGACGTTGTACCACATAGATTCGCGAATGACCGGTTATTTCAAACGTGAAGGGGTATCAGCTTTACAAACCAGCTAAATCGTTGTTTTTTAAAATGACTCCCCGTCAGCTGATGAATCCAGTAGCGGTCTCATTTTTGAGAATAAAACAAAAATATTAAGATTCAAATTAGATCTGTGCGCGCATAAAGTAAAAATCAACCAATCAGCCGTTGTATGCCTGTGAACAAACTCTGGTATATTTCGAAAAGAATATCTCTCTTGTCTCATGTACAACTCCATCCTTGAAACCTATTGGTCTTGGGGAAAATACCAAACAACTGATTGACGCTTTCCCTAGTTGGTGAAACATAAATTCGACAAGACTTACACATTGTACAGTCGCCGTGAAGAATCTTCTCAAGTTTTGTTTATTCTGTTTAAAATTTTATAGATGAGCTTGTATTTTGAGCAGTTTCACTCAAATAAAGAGAATCTTGCCTTTTTTTTTCGGTCGAAATGAACGACAAAAATTGATTGATTTTCTGTTGGAAAGAAAATTTTCTACTTGTAAAAGTCGCATCTTTAAATACGAAATGGTCGGCACTTTTGTTTGCTTTATTGCTAAACGAGGAAAATAGTGCCCAGATGAAAGTAGTCAGTGTGGTAAATTCAAACTTTCAATTGGTAACCTGCAGCATGGGTTGTAGGTAGTGGGTACATACCTACTCATGTAATTCAAACGTACTGTTGCTAAATACGGCTTAACTGTTTGTAACTTTAACGGTTTATATTCATGCTACGATGTTATCGCTATGCGAAAGTTGGTGATGGCTATGTAGTCTCAACCCCCCTCAAGATTTACCCGTTTTTTAAAACAGTTCGTTCACTCACAATTTACAGTTTGAAAAACCGTCAGTGTTAAGTAGCAGTTTTAACTTTTCTCCCCATTCGTAGCATACGTCATTTCAAAATCAGCGAATAAAGACTGCTGTCGTGTACTTTCCTCTTCACGATCAGTTTCCTAAGAAAGGAATAATCAAGTGCGTTATTGTATTTACATTTCATTTGTAATATTTAATTGTTATTTATACAAGGTTGAATAAACGGAAATCGGGTATTCTTCGTTTCATTCCAAAGAAATCGATGTGCAAGACAACAAAATTATGAGTCTGTGTTATTTTCATTCGAAGCGTTTATTCCTCTTTTAGTATACATTTTTTTTTCTAATTTGAAAATTAGTATGTATTTCGTAGAATTTGAGATAACAATAGTTACTTCAAAATGTTCGATATCGAAAAAAAGTAGCGAGCAAACAAAACATTGGAACTTTTGAACGCATTAATTTGCGGAATAACGATAAACTTGAAGCCAAAAAACCGGAATTACGTAACAAAAATAAACAAGTATTATTCAACGGAAATCGCTATGTTTGCGAGCATGACATAAATATACAACAGTGAAGATGGATTTCATTTCACGAGTTCAGTGAACAATAGACGGTAAAGGTTCCGCTCTGATTTTACTGAAATCTATCCGGGAATCTATTGTTTCATCTATTTCGCCAACTATAACTCTATAATACGACAGAATATCAATGGAAAATTAAAAACTTGAATCAATTAAAGAATTTTCGAGAGCAAATATTTGAGAATAAGAAAATATATTACACATTATCGCCACGTATGATATGTAAGCCAAGCACTACTTGTTCGACTCCTTGTGTTGTGCTATAAACTCGTTCATGACTGTCATCTAAAATCAAATTCAAAGTCTGATCGAAACCTTTCAAAGTTCCCTGAAAGAAAGATACACAAGATGTCTACATTCGTGAACAAATTTTTACCAAATGTAAATTTCAGTCCTACATCATTAAAACCAATAATAACAAAACAATCTGCAACACTATTGCAAATATTCAGGGACGTTCAACATTCATCGTGATCAGGATGCCGATCCGGCTTTTCGAAATGTAAAATAAAACAAAACTTCGGTGAACACATTCAATTTTAAGAATCTTATCAACGTAGCAATCAAAGCAGGTGAAAGTATGAATGTAGGAATGAATTCATAAGGATAATGTACTGAACAACTATTTCCATGTTACATCTCAACAGAATCTCCAAGTCGCAACATAATGAAAAGTTCTTCGTCATGTGTGTTGGTGAAGTAATACAAAAATAAAGAAGAAATGAAACATATACTTACAACTAGAAGAGAATAACTTACTACGAAATGTCGTCCGTCAGCTGTAATTATAGCAACGGTGTCTGAAATTTTAAAACAAAACAGTCAAGGAATTGAAGAACGAAATGTAAAAGCTTACAATCAATATCAAATGAACATAAAAGGATACGATTAACGTAATTTTCAAGAGCTGCCATATTCTCATGGGGACGGTAGACAAAAAATGATTAAAATCTTCGAGCAATAATTGAAGAATGATTATCGTGAAGAAAATTCATGACAACAACGTGAAATTTCTAAATTCTGTACATTTTTATTATCATTTAGTGGTTCATTAATTTGACCAGATACCGGTTGTATATGTGATTCCGGCAGACCAGGAAAAAGTTCTCTTTATCCGGACCAATTGAATCGTTTCGTTCATGAACGACCATCTCTTATCACTAGCTGAAATGGTGCTAATAGAAGTCCGTCGGATTCTAGAGAATGCCCAACACTAGAGTCAACCTATTGAAGTAGTTCGCGTCGGGTCGCGGACTACCTTTGATAACGTGTTCGAAACTGGTATTTACGACGGTTGTTCGGAGCTGCATGCACACTGTAGGCGATCGACGTTCGCGCCATACATTGGCGCCATACAACGTTATTTTTCAATTTCTATTTTTTATCAATAAATGCAAGACATTATAATTATTACGAATTATTTCTCTTACTTGTAGGATTAATTATTTCTCTTACTTGTGGGATTA